>VWPW01021544.1:69934-141547 GCA_013389825.1 Crypturellus undulatus | reverse complement strand
CTCTCCAGCAGGTCGGTCCCCAGCCTGTACTGATGTCTAGAGTTGTTTCTCCCCAGATGCAGGACCGTGCACTTGGCCTTGTTGAATTTCATGAGGTTTTTGATTGCCCAGTTGTCCAGTCTGTCCAGGTCCCTCTGGATGGCAGCGCAGCCCTCTGGGGTGTCAGCTACTCCTCCCAGCTTCATATCATCAGCAAACTTGCTGAGGGAG
Organism: Crypturellus undulatus; assembly: GCA_013389825.1. Classification (NCBI taxonomy): domain Eukaryota; kingdom Metazoa; phylum Chordata; class Aves; order Tinamiformes; family Tinamidae; genus Crypturellus; species Crypturellus undulatus. The sequence goes on along the minus strand of VWPW01021544.1, from coordinate 141,337 downwards.
CACTCTGTGCCTTCATCCAGGTCACTGATGAACAAATTGAACAGGACTGGACCGAGGACTGACCCCTGGGGGACTCCGCTTAACACAGGCCTCCAACTAGACTCCGCATCGCTGATCACCACCCTCTGAGCTCTGCCATCTAGCCAGTTGCCAATCCACCTCACCATCCACTCATCCATCCCACACCTCCAGAGCTTGTCCAGGAGGATGTTGTGAGGGACGATGTCAAAAGCCTCGGTGAAGTCAAGGTAGATGACATCCACCGCTCTCCCCTCATCTATCCAGCTGGTTATCCCATCATAGAAGGTTATCGATCAGGTTAGTCAAGCATGATTTCCCTTTCATGAATCCATGCTGACTAGTCCTGAGCACCTTCTTGTCCTTTATGTGCCTGGAGACAATGGCCAGCATGAGCCGTTCCATCACCTTTCTGGGGACAGAGGTGAGGCTGACCGGTCTGTAGTTGCCCGGGTCCTCCTTCTTGCCTTTTTTGAAGACTGGCATGACATTGGCCTTCTTCCAGTCCTCTGGCACCTCCCCCGTTCTCCAGGATCTTTCTAAGATGATGGAGAGTGGCTTGGCTATGACATCCGCCAGCTTACGCAGCACTCTGGGGTGCATCCCATTGGGGCCCATGGATTTGTGGGTATCGAGGTTCCTAAGGAGATCTCTTACCCAATCTTCCTCTACCCAGGGCAAGTCTTCCTCTCTCCCAGCTTCTTCTCTCGTCTCTAGGGCCTGGGACTCTACAGGGCTGCCCTTAGTAAACACCGAAGCAAAGCAGGCATTCAGCAACTCTGCTTTTTCCGTGTTGTTCGTAACCAGGGTGCCCATCCCGTTCACTAGGGGACCCACATTTCCCCTAGTCTTCCTTTTGCTGTTTATGTATTTGAAAAAGTTTTTCTTGTTATTCTTGACTTCCCTCGCCAGCTTACATTCCAAATGCGCTTTAGCTTTCCTCGTCATAACTCTGCATTCCCTGACTACGCTCCTGTATTTTTCCCAGGGGGCCTGTCCTTTTTTCCACATCCTGTATACTGCCGCCTTCTGCTTGAGCATCGCCACAAGCTCCTTGCTCATCCACGCAGGTCTCTTGCCCCCTCTGCCTGACTTCCTACGCACAGGGATGCACTGTTGCTGGGCGCAGAGGAAGTGACACTTGAACACTAGCCAGCTCTCTTGGGCACCCTTCCCTTCTAGGGCCCTAGCCCATGGGATTCTCCCGAAGAGGTCTCTGAAGAGGCTAAAGTTGGCCCTCCTGAAGTCCATGGTTGCAAGGCTACTTACAGCCCTGCCTCCTCCTCGTCGGATGCTGAACTGCACCAGCTCATAGTCACTGCAGCCGAGGCTATCCCCCACCCTCACATCTCCTACAAGACCCTCTCTGTTTGTTAGCGTGAGGTCCAGTAGCCCACCTCTCCTCATTGGCTCCTCAACAACCTGCATCAAAAAGTTATCATCAACACTCTGCAGGAACCCCCAGGACTGTTTGTGCCTGGCTGTGCTGTCCTTCCAATATATTGTTGCTGAATTTGCAACCCCACATCTGGGTATGATTCTGAGCTGTTTAGGGAAAAGAACATTCAGTTTGGTGGATTGAAAGTCAAAAATAGTTAAAACTTAATTCTTAATCTTATTTAATGTGCATAGATCATTAGCCAAAGAGGAAAGTTCAGTATCATCTACCAGTGGAATTTACCTTACACCCACTGCTTATGCCACTTTANCTGTCCTTCCAATATATTGTTGCTGAATTTGCAACCCCACATCTGGGTATGATTCTGAGCTGTTTAGGGAAAAGAACATTCAGTTTGGTGGATTGAAAGTCAAAAATAGTTAAAACTTAATTCTTAATCTTATTTAATGTGCATAGATCATTAGCCAAAGAGGAAAGTTCAGTATCATCTACCAGTGGAATTTACCTTACACCCACTGCTTATGCCACTTTATGGCAATACACATATACATAGTATAATTTGGAGAGCAAAGGATTCTAGGCCATGGTAGGTTGGGAGCATGTAAATGAAAAAATAAAAATATGAGCAAGATTTAGAGAAAGATTTAGTTGGAGAGAAGAATTAAGTAAGGAGAGAGGTGGTTTGGAGACTGGGTTGCTTTTAAGCATCTCAAAAATTATTTAGGAGAAAATAAATTAGAGAGGCAGATCTGAAATAATTGAGGAGCTTGTAGGAAGCTGAGCCAAAAAAAAAATCCTTTACAATTCTTAAAGCAGAAAGGTTGTTTATGAGAGTTTCTCTACATATTTCAATTATCCTTGTCCTAATGATTGTCAGGGCTTTCATTTTCCCCACTCTCTTTCTCTTTTTTTCCTTTGAAAGAAACGGATTTTTCTCGGCAGCCGGCAGGGGCAGGAAGATGAACACCTGATTGCTGATTCTTGGCTGTGCTGGCTGCTCCGAGCACATCGCTTCACCTCCGCAAGCTTTTCTTGCTGAGGCTGTAAGCTGCTCAGCAAAAAAATGAACAGTCAAGTTGAGGCACATGGGCACGACTACAGTATAAATAATGTACCTGTCTCCCTAGTCAAGCAAGCCTTATAATAAGGCATTGTGTTAAAAACTTGCTAAAAGCCTTCACTAAGAAGATCTTTCGTGTTCTTTTTTTCTTTCCTGAATTAAACTGTCTGAAATTGATTTCATTTAAAGGCTCTAAAAAGAAACGTTTCTTGCATGACATTTCACGAGCACGTAGTACCAACAAGCAAAATAGTGTGCGCTAAATAGTTTTGCGGGGCTTAGTTTAAAAAGGAAGTGCAACCATAGCGGTTGTCCAGCTGGGGTATGAAATGAAACTGCATCTATCATGGGCAGAAAAGGAGGCAAAAACCTACCTACCACTGCATTCCCCTGGAAGCGTGAGTCATAGAGCTGCCGAGAACAAAATATGGGTGTCAGATGGTCAGCCCCTCAGGCTGTCTGGCAACCTGCTCGCTGCTCAGAGAGAGGTAACAGCTGCTTCCTATAAGACTAATCAGGATGATGGGAAGGCCTCGCTGGCAGGCAGAACTCCGCACCTGAAGAGAACAGGCAGGATCTGAACATCAGGAAAGAACAAAATCCTAGCAGTGTTTGTGGAAACAAGCTCTGGGTAGCATCTGGGTATAAAGGTCCACTGCGGTCCTGGAGGTAATGCTTTTTTAAGGTCTCTTATATTGCTCTCATCCTGAGATATATACCATCTTATGTGACTACATAAAGTATGTCACATTTGAGATCATGTTTAAAAAATACTTAAGAGCCAAAGAACAGAAATCCACCAAAACTCCACAGAAAGTTCAGTGCCCAAAACTTTCAGTTGCATGAGGTGAAGCCTCAGGAACTGGACCAAAACTTCCCTCTTACTCTTGAACAGGGACTTTATGGTTTTCTTTCCAAGTCCTGAAAGCTTGGGACTTTTCAAGAATATTTTCTTTGGTACAAAATTTCAGCTTCTAGGGCAGACACAAACCATGTCCACAGGTAACTGAAGTAGGGATCAGGAGTAAATGCAACATGTGGCTGACATCAGCAACACTAACAAGATTTCACAAATTTACATTTGTAAAGCCAAATTCTTGACTCTTAAATGACCACTGAAAATATCAATGTAGGCCTGAGGTTGAAAATATTAGCGTGAAAAAAGGAAAACTTTGGAGTTTTTTTGCCTATTCAAAATGATTTGCCTTGCACTTTTTTTTTTTAACAAAAAATGACCAGTAGGTTTTACTGATGGTCAAATTAAATGTTTCCATAGCTGTTTTCTTTGTCTTTACTCATAAAACAGATACCCTGTCTTCTCTCATTCTTTCTGCTCCTCCAGCAAAGATGCTAAACACTCTGATCCTAAATATGGGGAAATGACGCTCTACCCTTGGAAACCAACAGCTACACACTTGGACCAGCAAAGACAGAAGCCTTCTGAAGAGCACATGGGTATTTAGATACAGCTTTCAGTAGCTACTCATGCATGTAGACAATTCTTAATTCAGTTGCCAGGAAAAACATGAAAGAAATCCTAGATCATCACTGAAACAGCTGGACGTTTCTCACTTCTACAGAAACCTGGATGTAAACAAGGCAGCCAGTGCAACTGCACCTCTGTTCAGATTTGAGCAGGATACCCAGAGGTTATCTCCAAAACACGACTCAACCCAGATCCAAAGATGTAATCTGACATTTTCCTGACCATGATCTTACTTTTTTTTTTTTTTCTACCAACAGTATCAGGTCTAACAGTGAAACTCAAATCAGCAAAAAGAGTCGTTTCCCAACTAATACCCTGGGATGAGAAGTCTGGAAATAGAAGTTTTAACATCCAAGTGCAGGTTTCCTTCATGATCTCTGTGGAGTCAAACCCTCCTTCCTCAGTCTCTAACCTTTAAAGGTTATTTTTTTTTAATTATATATATATATATATATTATTTTATTTTATTTTGTTTTATTTTATTTTATTTTACTTTACCTTTTGGGTAAAAATAAGGTACTTTGCAAGTTACTTGCAGCAGCCACTATTACAGAATTCTTGATTCCATGCATTTCTAGAGGGTTCCTGAACTTCATCTAAAATATATAACAGCAAATGCTTCATTCAAGTCCAAAACTGGGCTTCTGCTTCCTGTAAATGTGTACATTTTTTAGCGTTTAGTTAAAGCTTCTGTTGCAAGCCTCTAAATCCTTGGCATTTCACCTGTGGCTGACAGAATATGTAGAAACAGTTAAATTATTTTCTAGATCCAGGTTATAAAAAGATATTCAATGAAACTGTGTCAAAATCTCATGGTAATAGGGGAGTGTCTTGAATGTCAGAATGCATTTAAATGCTAATGAATGTCTGATTCACATATAAATGAACAAGATAATTTAGGAAATAAAAATGACCTCCCTCCTCCGTGCCCTATTGATTATGTGCCTGTAATAAATCAGTGAATAGGATACCACCCACTTCTTCGATCATTATAGATATTCTGAGATACCTGGCAGCTGTCAACACGTGTATTTCAAATACGTAAGAGCTGCAATGGCTGAAGGGCAAGCTTGTTATCTACTCAGGTAATGAACAGAGCTACAGTTGCAGTCATTAGATTTGATCCTGGAAAGAAATCAGTATTAACATCCAAATGGCATGTACTTTTTAAAATAAAAACAGCTTTCCAAGACTTTTAAAAATCTAAACTAGTTAAATGAAGATAGCAAAAAAGTCCGACAGCAATAGTATAAAGAATTAAAAAAAAAATGTATAAAATGTTATTCACATTAATGGTTATTTTAGGAACAGTCAGGTCTCTGAGCACACTGGTTATCATCCATGAGTGATGGGTCCTCTCTTCCTAACCTTCCATCCCAAGCATAGACTGAACAACTCAGCCATAGGGCTAATGGAAGAAAGAATTCATCTGGGATTTTATTCCGAAACTCTCACTGCTAATGAAACACACAACTCTACTGATACTAGAATTCCCCATCTCAAATAAACAGGAAAATCATTGGTCTTTGAGTCTAAAGAGAGGCTTACAGATGCATATTTTTCAATGGTAAAGACATTTTTGTGCAGGATTTTTTTGGTATGTATCAAATTTCCCAGTCCAAGCTTATGGGACTCTGGGACTACTCCATAAGAGTTGCTTTCTGAAGATCAAACCGCTGCTGCCCCATCAGTCCCTAGAGACTTGCAGCTCTGCAGCCCCGAGGGGCAAGGAAGCCCTAAGGTCTCCCTATCTGCCCACTAACACCTTGCCACCTCTTACACGTGTGTTTCTGCACAGTAGATCACACAGCACATTAACATTTTCTCAAATACTGTTGAGATTTGGATCAGATATTTTTCAATGAATAGATAATTATGCAAAATTACAGCTCCAGGTAGGCCAAAGATAGATATGAATTTGTGCTGAATCTAATGAAGAGTTGTATTTTTTTTTTTATTTTTTATAATATTTTGTTTCTAACACTCACAAAATATATATTTTGATGCTGTGAAAAAAAATCCATTTCCAAGGCTAATTTTATGCTTTGAAATAAAGTTAAAGCTCACATTAAAATATTTTATTGTTGATATTAAGTAATGTTGCATTTTAAGTCTCTTGTACAGAAAAGTACTTTTAAGTTGGGTCCAATCAAAATACTTTCCCTTCTTTTTTTTCAGCTCAGCTGGTGGATCAAAACTAAATTATCTGAAAAACCTTGTGTTTAAATATGGCATTTTACTGATAGACTTTCTTCTTCAAACTCTCTCAGTAGACAAAACAGAGGCAGGTGTTTCTGCTGCTCAATTAATCCTTGCAGCTTTGATTTCTCTGTATTCGGAGGGTACAGTTTTCAACATCAAGCTATTAAAACATATATTCCGACGCAGCCTGCAGTCTAGGGTAGAGATGTTTCATGCTAGCTCAGGAAAGGGACTGATCAAAGATACTGCAGTTCTAATGACTTCTTCAGAGCAATCCTAACTTCGCAGGTAACATCAGAAGTAGCTAACTTTATCAACAGAAAGCAACATTTTTAGAAATGTGTGACCATCCAGAATTATGTCTTTGGTCTTCCATGAGAAAGCCAGAAAAGTCGTTTCCAGCACAACCCTAATGTGCCATTCTGCTAAAGGACAGGATTTATGGGGTTACTAAAACAAACATCAACCAAAAGTTCTCCTGTGTCCCCCAAAGGTAAATTAATGCTAACAGCATCCTTTCCTCTAGAGCCAAAATCTTCATTTTTGGCACTCCACTCTGCAAAACAGAGTGGATGCAGAATGCAAAACTCCCCTGAAGATCATCAGTTATGAATTTCCATCCCACAAAAAAGTGCTTTGGCCAGAGTATCGGATAGCTGGTTTATGATTCCTGAGACATTAGCACACAGCAGTGCTTCATATACAAGAATTATAGCAGTGGCTATCAGTGAGCAGTGAAGTCACTTTTCAGAGCTAAGTACGTGCAGATCGGCCAGGATGTTCTCCTCCTGCCATAAGTTCTGCAAACTATCTATTTGAATTTTAAAACTGAAAAATTGAAAGTTAAACTTAGAAATCTGAACAACAAAAGCAGCTTTTTAGATATGGAAGGTGTTTGACAGATTTTTCTTTTCTCCATCCTCTCCTTTTTTCCTTTGATAGTTTTACAACATTTTGAAGATTAATCTTATAAAACAAAATCTTTGTTCCTTTTCTCCTTTTTTTTTTAAAAAAAGGCCTGTATTTCTGAGTGCTAAAGAAATACAAGGAAATAGCTTTTCTTTTCTGACACCAAATATCCGAATGTCTGCGGTGATTGATATGTGAAAGTAGCTATACTACAAACGATCACTGTCATCACATTGGAAGTGAGTGAACATATGGTGGCAGGATAAATCAGCACCAAATTCATGCAAACAACAATGCCAAGTCATTAGGTAAATAGGGAGGAAGGGAAGATAACATTGCATGAAATAACTGATGACAGGATAACATTTGTGAAGAGAGTTTATGCTTAATGATGTTTCCCTTTTCTATGGGGCAGCTGAGGGTAACATACGCAGCCAGTGATCTAGATATAATCTGGCTGCGTTTTGCTAATTAAGTAAAATAGCCCTTAAAGCAGTGGTGGGGAGATCACAGAATCCTTGAGCGCTGCTCTTCAGATGCAGATTCGAGCTGCAGTTCTGCGCGTGGAGCTCAGCCCCAGCTAGGGCACAGAGATGACATTCGAGTGGAAGGATCTCCAAGCGCGAGCACATATCCAGCACTCTGGATATTAACCCTCTTGGATTGTAACTTGGCACATGGCCAGCGATGACTGCCAGTGCCGAGGAGGAGGGGAAAAGATTGATCTCAGCGAAAGGGTGCTGCTTAGGATTGTTTCTGCAGAGATGGAAATAGCATCAAGCTGACGGGGGCAGCTCCAGGGAGGAATAACATTCCCTGGTGAAATCTATCAGAAACAGCCTCTACAGGACTTCCCATGTCACATAGGGAAGGGTGACAGCAGGCAGAGGGCATTTCCATGCAGAAAATTGCTGAGGAGCAATCACAGGAGCAGGAGGCAGGTTACAAGATCACCGTGACACAGTGAGCAATTAGGGCTTTCCCCAAACGGAGGACGGACTTTTTCTGCACCCTGTCATCAGCCCTCAGGACTGAGGCTAATGCATATGGCCTTACACGGACTGATCACAACAGGCCATCCTAGGTCAGGACCTATTGAGTTACTTGTTTCAGTGCAGGTGATGGAGTTCATTCCAGACGTGGCTACTCTGAGACATTAAATAAATGAAATATAGTATGAATTAAAGGACATTATTAAGCTTACAAAGGTTACAGAGCCAGGCATTCAAAAGCTACTGCTGTGCACTCAATTCAATCCCCATCCGCTTCTTTTTTCAGTCTTCACGTGACTCCCACCCACCCTTACAGCCCATTTGTACACGTATAGTAAATTTTGGTTACACAATCTACTGTCTATCCAATTTCATTTCACATAATTGCTCTCCTCACCTATTTTGCGTCATAAAGTAGAGTCCACAGGAACCTGCCCTTGAATTTCTCAGAGCATCCACTAAAAAAAAACCACAGTATCTCTCTGCAGCACAGCAGCCTGGACATGGAGAGAATGTGTACATTCACTGTATAGGGAGCATGCCTATGTGCTCTGACCACATAAAAGCTGTGGAAGGTTTCGTGTGTTCCCTGAGGACAGACCTTCTGGAAATTTCTGCCTGTAAGGTTTAGAAGATGTTTCTCAAACATGTGTCACCTGTGCTTTTCTAAAAGCTTGCCAACTGGTAAAACTTGAGCTGATTTTTACAAAGATAACAGAAAGTGCCTTCCTAGTGCAAAGTCTGCCTCATGCCATGGTTTTTATCCCTGAATGAAAACACTGTACTTCAGATGAGATGCCACTAGAGGCTGTTTAATCAAATAAAACAATATATTTGTTAAGGCAAGCCTTAATAGTAAGCACCCCTGCTGGTTCCCTCTCAGATTAAGCAGCACACAAGTTCGGTGTCAGACAGAGGCATAGGAGTCTGTGGAATCAAGCGTATGGGCTCAGAAGTCACTTTATGTGGCGTGATATCCATGACCAAGCAGATGTGTGTTAATAGAGGGCAACATTTGCCCCCTGGGTAAACGCCCATTCAATTATACTTATTTTTCTTTGAAACCCTTGGGTTCTTGTACATTGGAAAATGCAAACGTGAATCAATTGATCTTCCAAGAAACTGAAAGGCTGTTGCAAAGCCATGATCGCTCGCAGAAACTGCTGATGGGGATATTCTTCATGCAGCTCTGCACTTGCAGCAGACTCATCTCAGCCTTTCTGCTCTGCTTTTCTTGTCCCTCCTTTTCAAGGTCCATGGGCCCAAGCCCTGAAAGCCCATTCCCTTTCAAAGTAGCTCTTCCTCCATGGGGATAGTTCTCTAGGTCATGCATAGAGGCAGTTGCCTCTGAAGAGGCTGTGGAACTAGCCGTGAATATTAGTGACTGGCCCTTTGCATCTGAACCCAGAAAGTCTCTTCTCTAAAGAAACAGACAGGTGAATAAAAGAAAATGCCTAAATTCCACCTGAAACCATCTGAAATCAACTGACAAGGTAAGTTCTAGATCCTACTGAAGTGAGACCAGGTCTCCTCCCTTACCTGTCAAATTTTATTTCTGCCTCAACTCACGTGAATAAAAAAGTTCACATTTACATGAAGCTATTGAGAAACTCCACTAAAAGCTAGTCAACAAGCTAGAAATTGCTCTAATAATAACTTAATTTGACCTCTGGAAAGGGCACTGGCAGCAGGTCAGGTTTTCTCAACTTTTCTCAAGTGACTGTTAGCAAACATCACTAGTGTAACCTTTCCAATGCAATCCGTTTGTGAACGGGAAGCTTGTTAGCACAAGCCACAGGTACTGATAAAAGCAGCAATGAAAATGCATCAGCATCGTACCAGAAGTGTACTCTGTGTCTGCCCAGGAGCTGCATTTATCTGGGTTTTAGGTTTTCAGCTTTTATACCAGTTTCATTTCTCTGACTTTCTTGGGCCAAACCTCTTCTCTGCACAAATATGCTGAGCTGGACTTATGGTCAAATGGGCACTAGTACTATGGAGCTTTGATGTCATGCCAGGTTTTGTGCTTGCCTGGGAGGAAGTTCAGTCCACTCCTTTGGGTTTGAATTTAGTGAAAAGAACACTTTTCTTTAGGAACTTTCTCTTAGATTTCTGCAAAATAAGCAAAAGGTTCATGAAAAGCCACCTGCAGAAGAACACTGTGCGGGAAGAGCAGGGGAGCTAGGTTCCTGGGTATTTAAAAAATCTTCTTTATATCTTTTTTATTTTATTTCAGCTGCTTGAAAAAAAAAAGTGTGAGTGGAATATTGAAATAAAATGTTGCACATATTCAGAAACATACTGCTTCTTTTCTCCATCCAGAGATGGAGAAAATCCATCTCAAATCCAGAACACTTAGCAAATTCACTCTAATTGGGATAACTATTACCATTGCATTTTGCAGCACAGTTAACGTTTTTACATGCAAAGTCAAGCCAGTGAGTAGCTGGCTGTAGTTTACCATTTTATTTATGTGGAACAATTCAAAGCATTGTGGTTTCATGCTCAGCTGGAACAGAACCAAATCTGATATCTGATTTTTTTAGGAAGGATAGTGTCCCACTCAACNTTTATTTATGTGGAACAATTTGAAGCATTGTGGTTTCATGCTCAGCTGGAACAGAACCAAATCTGAGTTTTTTAGGAAGGATAGTGTCCACTCAACACTTCTCTCATGACAGTCTCATGACAGCAGTCAGCTATTAAGTTTATGACACATGAGATATCCTCTAACTTTGGAAAGCAGGGCGAGCACAGGGCCTCTCTGACCACCGCATCCCTCTGAAACAGAGACCTCATCACCCTTACCTGTGCTTGCATAAGCTTGTCATTGTCCACATATCATTAGTTTTAAAATGAGATAGAGATGATAGAGACTGAATCTAACAGTCTAATTTCAGTCTGAAGGAGTTTCAAATTACAGCTGAATTTCAGTTGCTTTTACTTCCATAGCCCATGATGAATCAATGACAGAAATAAACATGGATGTGAGGAAAAAGCACCTGAAACAAGCTTATTCTTTTAATTTCTATTCTTTTTGCCTGTCTTTTCCTGTCCCCTGATCATGAATTTTAAGGCCGTTACATGCAAATGACAGAGAATTCCGTGGCAGAGTGGTTTCTCTCATCATTGACCAAAAATATAATATGCTGTTTGCTTTGGTGCACAACTTGCCAAAAAAGAAGAAAAGAAAAGAAAAGAAAAGAAAAGAAAAGAAAAGAAAAGAAAAGAAAAGAAAAGAAAAGAAAAGAAAAGAAAAGAAAAGAAAAGAAAAGAAAAGAAAAGAAAAGAAAAGAAAAAAGATGAACAAGGTCAAGAAGCTTAACAATGTGATACAGAAAATATAGAAAGTCTTACAAGAAAAAGGCAGAGAAATAAAATTAAGAAGGTGAACTGGTACAGTAAAATAGGCTCCTAAGCACAAAACATGAAGGAGACAGATTAGAGCAATTGTGCGTTCTCTATTAATAGAGAAATTTTACATAATCACCACTGTCTGGAGAGGCTTAGCAAACTGATGAATTCATAAAGAATGGTGTTACTCGTGTTAAGTGAAATACAGACTCACTGTGGAAGTGAAAATGAGCTGTGAAACTGGTTGGGGCAAAAGGGCAATTGTACTGTTATTTGAGGGTTTCATGAACTGGCAACAGATCTTCTCTTCTTGCTTCACAGAAACTATCCCTGCTCCATTGGTTTTGATTTCCCATTTAAAGCTATTCATGACTAATTTGTTCCCATTTGTTCTTGCACAGGCATTGATCATTAACTAAAATGGTTCTTCTCTCTCTTCTGTCTGCATGGTTTACTATTTCGGGAGGTAGTCATGCTCCTTATTTGTCCTCATTTTGCAAGAGGAAACTACATTTAATCACAGAAATTCTCTTTAGCGTTTTCTGCAGTTTGAAAGTATCTTCATTTAACATGGTCAGCCAGAAGTACTTTCCCTATTCAGGATGGTTCTTATAGCTATACCTACATGGGAATGTGAAAACATGGGCTTCAAATCCCCATTGCAAACTCAAGAGTGCAATCAATCACTTTATAAGAATACACACAATGAGATTACAAGATCATATTTCATTATTTTGTTTCTATATTACAATTGAAAAAAAAAAACATTTAATTGATCATAGTCATCTTGTGAGGCTCTAATATGTCCAACAAAGATGTTTTTCTAATTAGTCCTTAAATTCCTTGCTTTCTCCTCATTCTCTTACTGCCCTCATCAGAATCATCCTTCCCTTCCTGCCCGGGACTTGTCTCTCCCCTTGCATTGGCAGATCCCTTGTGGTATCAGCAAACTTCAACAGAAACTGTTGGAAACCATCATGAGCCTAAGGAAAATATTACATTGGATAAGTCTCTAATCTATTATTTAAGGTAATATTCTAGACAACATTTTACCTTAACTTAGCCTGTTTCATTTTTAAGTCAATTCTTAACCCACTTTAAAATTCTTGTACTAATCCACGACTTCTCTACTTTAGGGAATAATTTCCCTTGTGGAGTTGTATCAGATTCTCTGTTAAAATCCAGATAGATTAGGTGCACTTCATTTCCCTAGCCCAGAAAATCGAAGAAAAATACCAGCTTAATCCAGCACAATCAAGTCATTTGTAAACCCATGCTATACTTTATCCTATTTTCCTATATCTTTAATTACTTTCAAAAACTCTTCTGAAGAATTTTGCACTACTGAGGTCAGAAAGATGAAAGAAAGGCCATATCTGTGTTATCTTTAACCTTACCTCCCACCCCACCGTATAATACCTCCATTTCTCTTCTTTATTTGATGAACGAAACTTTTAAAAATTTCAAATTGATTTTTGGACATTCTTATTTTATTTTGTTTTGCTTCCACTCCATTGTATGACCAAAAAGCCTGAGCTGGATCACTCTTTTCATCTTCTCACCAAAGAGTAAGGCATGCTTAGCTTTCTAGTGCAAATTACCCAGCAATACAAATAAAACAAAAGTACCTGGGAGGAAAGAAGAAGAAAGCATGTATCATAAGAACAAGTATTTTTTGCTTTATTAAATGATCTACTGAAAAATTAGTAAAATTCTGTGATATTGGAAAAAATATATCTATGTGTATAAAATGCAACAAATTAAACCAGTCACCTGCTTATAGGTAGTTGCACTTGCTGTAAAAGCCATTAGCAAAGCAAGGTCTCTGTAAACAGCAGCTTTGCAGCATGTCCTGACCTGATGCTGAGCACCCTTGCACCGGCACGAGGTCCCAGGGAAATGGCAACGCATCCTACCAGGTAAAGGACAGCAGAGCTGCTCCCAAAATATTGGATAAAGCAGAGCCAGCAATTTCATACCTAGTTTTCAGACAAAGATATGAATGTATCTATGTCTAGGAATGAAATAATTAACTGCACTGTGCATTTATATATATATATATACATGATATATCTTACAGTCTCATTCCTGTTTCTATAGCTCTATGGCCAGCATACCCTGGCTTTCATTCTGGAAGGTTTTAGTAACCTGCCATACCCAACTTTTAATACTTTGCTCCTCAGTACTGATGCCATCTTCTAGCTAATTTTTATGTAAGAGCTGAAATGATCTATAACAAAGGAAATTAACCTGTCACGCTGATGTACTGGAAGTAGCCTTCAATAGAATAAATCACATTACTTTGTTTGACACACAAACTGTCCACAACAACTCATTTAACAGCACAGAGTTATTTAAAAAAGGTAACAACACGCTTCTAAAAATATCTCTTGCTAAGCATCTTTCACAAAATAAAATCCTATTAGAAGACCATATGAAACACAAAATGAATAGATGATATTATAGAATACAAGGTAGTACAATAATGGGCTAGATTTTTTTCACCATTCCCATAATAACCTTGATATTTTGGGGTCATAGTTCAACCTGTGTAGATTGTATTTGGAATGAAACTATAATTTAGGAATTTTCGAGATACCAAGGGTTTTACAGGGCAATTTTTAAATTACTAGAGGAAAATGGATTTTTTTTTTTTACTAGTTGTATAGATTCTTCCCTTCTCTTTGGTTGCTTTTGAAACACAGATTTTTTAAAAATGCAGAAGGTTCTTTGAGAAGGCTTGTACATTTCTGGGCATTTTGTGGATATTTTGTTTGACACATTGGAGATTTTTTCCAGTTGGAGAAAAAAATAGCTACCCAGCAGATGCACTAGCTATTTCAAAATACTCCCTCCCGCTACACCACCAGAAAACGGCACTGTTGATTGCCAGTGCTTAATATCGTCTCCCACACATTGAGCAAGCCATGATTTTGAGAGTGAAATATCCAGGACAGTTCACTGAAATGAGGCTTGGCATAGAGATCGCTAGCCTGGCTGTAATCACCCTTTGAGTTATGGAGCTTGTAAATCACGTATCAAAACAGGGGAACACATCAATTAATGGTCTACTGGAAACAAATCAAGGACAAGCCTATGGTGTGACATTCTGCCAGTTTCGTGTTGAATAGATGTGGGGGGGAAAAGCTGCAATGTTTGGTCACAGCCTCTATTTACCCAATCTGTCTTATATACTATTGCATAACGCTATCACAATATTAACATGCAAATTGCCACTCCAATAAAAGCCCCGCTTTCCCCTTGATTCTCAGCAGAGCTTCTGTTACAAAGAAAAATACTCAGCACTTATACTCCCTTTTCATCTTCAAAACTCTCCCAGTACATTTTAATTAATCCTTTCCCTTTCATTCCTCCGAACCAGTATTCGGTTTGCTGCCTCCTTTCTGAGCTCTCAAGGTTATGTCCCCCTTTGAGTGTTTTCCTCAGACTTTTGTTGTTTTTCGAAAACGATCTCCCTCTCATCTCTTTTTCATGCCTAGAAAGCAGACCCCGGGAGAGCGGCCAGACGGAAAGGGCAGACGAGGGCAGAAGTGCCCAAGGTTGAACAGAAGCAAAACTACCCTATATCCCGGGAATAATGAGGAGAGGGTCCATCCTGTTGCTGCTCCTTCCTCAAAGCAGAGACCTCACACAGGTCAAAGTCACCCTGAGAAGGGGTGATTTTTTTGAAGGACCCAAAGCAAAATTCGGTTGAGTAGCCTAAAGGTGGCATAAATGTGGTACCCATTCAAGGTGCCAGAAGAGAAAAGAGCAGTAGCTTCCAGTGGAAAACATTGATCTGTGTTTTAAAATAAAATCTGTCATTCCAAAGTTATCTCCCTAAAACATTGTGTAATAGCAGCCCTCTTTTTATGGCTTCTATTTTCACGTTTTAACTTATTTCATCATGTCCTTGGCTATTATTAGTTACTATATATTTTACGGTAGAAGATGTTCTGATGATAATTTTAAATACCGGACTATTAATATATGTCAGTGGTTGGGGTTTCCCCTTCTAAGGAAGATTAGACTCTGGCACCACTTCTAACCTACTTAAACCAGGATTTAGGCAAGATTTATTTATAAAGGTGAACAGGACAAGGGCCTATCTGCTTAGGGGATGTGTTTCATTCACGGAACACAGATGGGAGTGTGTAGGACTTGACAGTGGGCTTCCCCAGTAGGAATGAGGGAAAATTTCTTATGCTACATTTAAAAATGGGAGAAAGGATTCCGATCACTTAGGGAGGGAAAATAGATATTTTAAGTAAGATTTTCCATCAGAGCTGTTAAGGAAGTACATATGCCTCACTATAACTTTCATAAGACATTGGACTACATGATCTCTGGAGGTCCCTTCCAACCTTAACGATTCTATGATTTTAAGAATTATAGTGCAATAAATGGCCACCGCATTTATTTACAGAGAAATGGTGACAGTACTTTTCTAAACTTCTTTTTTAAAAACTGTAGATTTTATCAATAAGTATATTTGGATTAACAGAGAGCCTTCATTCTTGCAAGTAACAGAGGCCTGTTTTCCTAAAAGTTTTAGTTTCAAACCAGCCCCACCAGGTTCAGCATTTAATAAGCCAGCGAAGCTGGAGACGGACCTAGTGCCGCACTTGTTACTACACGCAGCCTGCCTCGTTTGGACCTTCCAGACTATACCCAAAAAGCACAAACTAGATTTAAATCGAAAGAATCAAGTGAGAGCAAAGATTGCTAGCTTAACTAATTGATTATTTAAGTTCCTTGGGATCTGAAAATCCCAATGTGTGCTCTGTACTGCTTTGTGCTATGACATTTTGTTTATCTTGCATTACTCTGGGCTTGGGAGGAGCAGGGGAAGATTCCATTTTCTCACTTCTATTTCTCCTTCTTGAAAAAAAATCCTCGGTTCACTTCCCCTCACACCTTCTTTAAAGTCTTAGAGTTACTATGGAAACAGCTATTAAAGTGGGAGTGGCAGCAATTAATGACATCTGCAAGTGCAAGATGAAGGCTACAACATAATTAGTCCAGGGCTGGGAGGGGGCAGAGCTGCCCTTATTGCTTTGTGCGGATGTGCGGCCAGCACGGAGCTGACGGCCACAAGGGGCCTTGGCCCTGCCTGGGTACCGTACGGCCAGAGAAATACTCTGGGTAATAGAGAGATCTCAACCAATTTGCGTAAGTGACATCATTATTAGATAGTTTAATATGTAATTAGTTGTATTCAGCGCTTTGCAGACAACAGGAAAATATCCGCTCACTGCTAAAATGTCAGCAGAAGGTTGATACATGACTTAAAAATTGCTTCCTCATTTTAATTATAGACACTGGGGTTGGTCAGATGTGTAATCTCACCTACAGCTGCTTTTATCTTTTGACTTTTTACTCTAAAAGTTGAATGGGAATTTTTAAGAACTGTCAATTAAAGATTTTAAATAAAACATTAAAAAAATGTAGAGAACCCATCGTTCCTCAGGCTTCATCGGGGAAGGAATATTATAAATATTTATTATTTTATTATTTCTTAGGGATATCTGACATAAATTCTATCCTGTGGCTCACTACCTTCTCCTCAGAAACTGTGTGCACATAAGAGATTCATGTTACCTTAAATCAGTTTTGCAATTGCTGTCAAGTGTGTAGAAAACACTAGTATCTGCTTGCAGCGATATTGCATCGTACACAGACCTAAATGAGGTCTGTCCACGCCCCCAGAAGAAATACTAAATCTTTTGTTTTATTGACCTCAGCGATCTGAGCTCATCATCTCCATCGGCAGGCAAAATGTAATGGATGGGGCCCGATCCCAGGTAGTGGGACCATGAGTCATTCCCCCCATCACAGCGTGGTCACAGCGAACTCGTGCCCACCTACAACGTGCTCTGCTCAAATACTTGAACATATGCTGAACGTGCTTTTGTTTCTCCCTTTTTTTTTAACCCTATTAAGACTCTAAATTTGCCCCCCTTTAAAATAAGTGGAAATGTACCCAACAATACCTGTAGACTCCTTTCTCCTCTTTGATATCCTTCCCACTTCCCTCTATCTCCTCCTTTACATCACTAAATTTTCCTTCCCTTTACAGTCTTATACCTTCTAATTTTATTCAATTACCTGGTTTCACTTCACTTTCCTCTATTTTATCCTTTCTCTTCATTTCTCTCCAATTTATCTTCTTTTTATGATATATGAAATTACTGTTTTGACTTATTTCCTGTGTCCTGTGCATAGCTTTCCTTCTTCTTTTGTGTATTTTCCTGATCTTAACTCTTGTTTTTCTTTTATTCTGTTCTATTCCTGACTTTTTATTTTTTTTCCCTGTCTCTTCCTTGCCCCTTGTCTCTTCTCAGTTATTTAGTGTTCGCTAATAGCTTGCAAACTGGATCGAAGAGATTGCTCCTACCCATCTCAACCATCCCTTTTAGGACAGGATGCACTTTTCTGAAGGTGCTGACTATGTCCATCATCTACAAATGGACCTGATATCCTTAGTTTTTACTAGACATTAAATTTAAAGGCATGGGAACACCAGTGATCTGATAGTCACTGCAAACACTGCTCTGAGGAGCACGCTGCCTTGTTCGTGTAGGACACCACCTCCAGGCTTACCCGTGGCCAAGGGATTTTCACTCTCAGCTGGGAGCACAGGTCTCCCACCCTGCTGCCCTTTAATGAAATGAGCAATAGTTGAAGTATTTAATTAATCTGGACAAGACAAAAGAAAGTTTCCTTCCCTGAAGGGGCTCCCTCTGCATCCCCCAGCTTGCAGAATGAAAACCCTGGAAACTGGGACCCCCAAGTAGGGAGCTGTATCCAAATCTCAGCCAAGCTTTAGTTTGACCCCTTGAACTTCCCAAATTGGTGTCTGCATCTGGCTGCCGTGAGAGCTCAGGGGTTTCACCCATTTTGCACAATTTCTGAAGAATCCCAGGAAAAGGATGGTTGTCAGAGCCGTGGACAAATGATTATTAATAAAGAGAAAAAGAGCAAAGGGGCTCCAGTTTCTCTGCCAGAGTTCAGGAGATTGCATTCAATTATTTTCTCTGACACAGGCTCTTTGTGAGACCTTTTCAACTTACTGTAATATTGTGCTATATCTGCTAGAATTTCTCCTTATCCTCGTGTCGTGTAGAATTGTAACAATAATAATAGCCAATAGCAGCGTTCAAGTAAGTATTTGAAATAGGTGGAAAATAGACCTATATAGACGTCATATAAGATTTACTTAGGCTTCTGTTTACTTTACAGTAGGCTATTTAGGAAAAAAATGTAAATAGATATTATTCCATATTTATAAAAGAACAGCACATCTCTTTCTACCACACTAAAGCTTTGCATTAGAAGATTAGTCACAAATCAAAGATGAATACACAGTGCAAGGACATATGGTAATGCAAGGACAGGTCTGGTCCCAGTGCTCTGAGGAACAGGAAGAACAAAGTTTTATTGTACAAGAATATTTATAGTTAGAATCTAATAACTTCAGAATGCAGCTTTCCTCATCAGCTGGTTAATTAGGTTAGGTAGGTTAACTAGCTATGACATACTGGGCCGACTCCAGCACACCTGGAAGGGGAGAAGTTGCTTGCTATGATTATTCTGATTGCCATCTCAGAAATCCAACTCTCCTTTTCCAGTAGGGCAAAGTAGTATTTCTTAGAGCTAAAGAATTGTAAGATAGAAGATCTCAGGACTGAAGCATTCTCAGGTTTCGAAAAGCTTCTATAGGTGTAAGGATGAATACTGTAAGATGAAAACTTGGCTGGAAGAAAATTTGGGAAGAAAATGCGTTATTTGGGAGGTAAGGTGGGAAATATACATATTTTATAATACTTTCAGTTAAAAAAATAAAGTGCCTGTGCAAAGATGATGGTAGAAATGGAATAAACCAAGTTAAAATAGATTAGGGGCTGGGAGGAAGATAAACAAGATTGTACAATAATATCTTGTCATATAAACCTGTCCCTTTATAAAACATACATGCTATTCATATAGACAGTGCTTAGATTTCTTTACAAGCTCAGAACATACTGTGCTTTAACATTTATAATTGAGGGTTTCCTCCAGCAAGATTACTGACATTTATGGTTTTCTGTGAATGGTGTCACAACATCAATATATGAGATTTACAGTGAACATTTCTGTATTACACAGTGGGGCAGTGTGCAGTGATGTTTGAATGAGAAAGATCATTTTGCTTCCAAACTCAAAAGTATAATAATAATAATAATAGCACACACAGACTGCCTTTCAGAACCAAACTATTATCTCCACTTAGTGCTGCACTGTAGAGGCACCTGGATCAGTGATATTTCAGTAAACCCTGAATTATGCTGCCTTTTTAAAGGGATAAAGTTTTATATTTTTGGCACTTCATTTTAAAATAATTTTCTTCCCTCTTCACAGAGAGAATATTTCTTAAGCTAGGCTCCAAGGTTCAATATTAAACTATCTTAGAATAATTATTGTTTTAACACCAGTGTCAAAAAAAAAAAACCTTTCACCATGAGAAAATTCATACTTCCCCGCTCTCATCACTAAAATTAAACCATTTCCTTAAATCTAACTATAAGAATAAAAAATAAAACCACACTTAGATCAGGTAGGAAAATCAGCTCACTCATATAAATGACAATAAAAACAGGGATGAGAACTAAGTTCCTTTTTTTTTTTTTTTCCAAATTTTCAGAGTATTGACTGAGTTGCATGTAGCTCATAAAGTTTTAAATAATATGAAGTGATATCCAATTCAAATATGCAAAACAATTCAGCTCACTTGCAGCGGGACAGATCCTGCATTCCCATCTGGCACAGACTTCAATAAGAGATTTTTTTTTCCCCCCTGAAAATAGAACTTGAGATCAGGCTGCCTGCACTCGCTAG
This sequence comes from Crypturellus undulatus, assembly GCA_013389825.1. Lineage (NCBI taxonomy): Eukaryota > Metazoa > Chordata > Aves > Tinamiformes > Tinamidae > Crypturellus > Crypturellus undulatus. Next base: position 121,040 of record VWPW01021544.1, on the reverse strand, counting down.
TCACCCCCGCATGGCTAAACAGAGTACGAGTTATTTCATCTGCTTACCCGCCTCCTGCCCTGCATAACACACAGGCATAAAGATGATACTATATGCCAGGAAGAAAACCATGTATTGGTGTTGTGGTGGCATTGATAGGACCTTGTCATACTTTTTTTATTTGCATTATTTCGGCAAGCACATTTTGGCCGAAATGAATGACAGTAAGTGCACTTACCTTGGTGAAAACTAGGTCCGTGGCCACTAACAGCTACCACTAATTCACTGAATCTAACATTCCCCTGTCCAAAAAAAAAAGCAACCAACCAAACAAAAAAAGCATGATAATATAAAAAAAAAAATCAGAAAAAAGGAGATTAAAGATTAAGGCTTGGTCATGAATTTATACTCATTCCTGATAAATGTAATTTAGAAGAAGCCTTTGATGAAAAATAAATGCTGCATTTTCAATAATGAATTTTATTTCAAATGAAGGACTACCAGGGTGAATTTGAAGATTCTCAAATTCCAGCAGTTGCAGAGCAAACTTTTTGGAAGACCTCATTTTTATATTAATCCCTGTCAGTCACAGGCTCCTTCAGGGAAAGGTCTCAGTCAGATATGATGGGCAATAAATTAAGAATGAGGTGAAGTAAGAATGAAGAAAGATTTACTTCTGTGGTTTGTCATCCAAATCCATATTCAAGTACTTAAAAAAGAAGATTTGTCAACCATAATAGATCTTTAGGAACCTTAGGGCAGATAAATCATATCAACAATGCAACATTATTCTAAGTAGAAATCAAGTATTTAAATACTGTAAAACATGACTGCACATGGAATGTAATCATCAAATGTTAATAAATTGGTCATTTAGGGGGTTTTAATGGCTTTTCAAAAATTCATGATGAAATCAGACTTTTTTTGTGGGTTACAGGAATATGAGGAAATACCAAGAATCTCAATTTTGCAAATATTATATATTAGGTCAACCTTACCTTCCTGTCAAAGCTAATGAGACATCAGTTGAGTACAATTACTCACATCCATATACGTTCATAGGATGAGATCGATGTTTGTAAACATTATGCAACCTCATTAATTACCTTGTAAATAAACACACTTAAAAGACATAAATAAATATGTGGAATAAGGAGTGAGGTAATAGTCAGTAATACAATATTCCTGGAGTTTATGTAATCTTTTCTTCTCTCTGCTTTGGGGTGGCATTGATTTTCTGTGTTTCAGACTCTAATAAATGCAAAACTTCAAAAGTCAGCTCTGAGCTTCACGCATTTCTGAAGGAAAACTGTTATTTGACTCCAGGTTTTCTCAAAGCTGGGCTCGGGTCCAAGCTTACTTGTAAATCTTGTAAAGCTTGCAGGCTGAGCTTGGGTTGTGTATCGGACACCTGAGCCTTCCCAAGAGATCCCCAGAGCAAACCTGTGCTCTCATCCATGTTTATATTCCAGTCTGGGCTGCTTCTCCTACCTGAATTAGCCGGTTTAGAGCTAACCTGGGCATTTTTCCTCCATGCTGTGGCACACACATCCTTCCTCGCTCATCTTCATCCCAGAGCTTCATTGAGCTCCATGCGGACCAGCATGTGCATCTAAGTGCTGTTCATTGCAGAACTGGTACTTTGCTGGGGGTCTTGTTATACAGTTATAATATTTAGCACAGTAGTCTTGATGCTTCAAGTATTGCTGATATGAAAAATAGTATTTTTTTTCTAGCATCCTTTTCATATTTCATGAAATATTTCATATTTCAGCTACCATAACATCGTCTTGGTACTGCTGCAATCCTTATGATCTGCACCTGTAGTGGATGAGGTGCCACCACACCCATGCATTGCACTCGGTTATTGTCATTGAAATTATTATAACGATGTAATAACAGTGGCCCCGAGGAGCTCTGTAAATGATGAATGCAGCATCACCTATGCAGGCATACAGGAAATTACGCTAATGATGAAGAAATTCTTCCTACGTTGCCCTGTGCTCTGCATTTACTGATGGTTTACGAGTGTCTGGACACCGCTGCACACTGAGCGCGAACACCTTCCCGACGGGTACCCACACCAAAGCCCTCAGGTGACTGTGGTGGCCTTGGGGTGGGGAAGGGCATGGGGGAAATGTCCCCCACTCCTCATTCTGAATTCCCATGTGCCACTACCGGATGGGTGCCAGGACCCCACTAGCTGAGGAATGACTATGAGGACTCCAGCAGAGGTGACACGTGAAATTGGGCTGATGTTAAGAGCTGTGCAAGAAGCAGAAGCCGGGGAATCTGAGGAAAGGTCATTTTTCTAACTGAAATGATCTCCCTTTAGATACTATCTCACTATCCCGTGGGGCCACAGGAGTGAGGAGATGCCTTAAACTATACTGTAGGAAGTAGCCTTGCCGTGGGGTTGGGCAACCTCAGCTCCTGCACCTTCCCAGCCTCTTACCTTTGTGCTTTTGCTCCGTATGCTGCTTTGGCACACGGAAAACCGTCCTCCACCTCTTCTCTGCACATTCTTCTTCTCTGGTCCCGTACAATATTCTCCGAGTCTCTCCCCACCCTGCGATCTCACCTAGATGTGAGACCTCAGCCTTGTCCTCCTGCCGCCTTTAGCATAGAAATGAAAGCACTTTGGGGTGTCACAGAGCTAGCCGCGAGTTAACACGTTCAAGACCCTCTGATACAGCAGGAGAGGAGACAAGCCGAATAGAGGGTCTGCTCTTTTCTTCCCACCTGTTGGATTAATTACCTCAGATGCAGAAAGGAAAAAAAAAAAAACATCACAAAGAATACCAGAACTGTCAGGGAACTTTTAAGTGCTTCACTAAATAAGCACGACAGGCGCCCCCGATCACTTGCCTCCCTTTGCGCGGACAACACGGGGTGCGCGGCCGCGGATCCACCGCGCTGGGAGGGGAATCTGCCCCGGGCACTTCCCGGAGACGCTGGAAATAGCGGCCGGGCTGGAGGCGCGGGGGGGCCCCGCGGGGGCGGCTCCTGCGCGGGTGGCGGCGGGGGAGGCCCCTCCGCGGCCGCGCGTGAGAGCGAAAGGGAGCGTCGGGGTTTCAATATATATATAACAGATATAATGTATATATGTTATCTGCATGTATGTGCCTCCCTGTCTGCAATGCACAGCGGCACACGGCGTGAGGCGGCGGCGGCGGCGGCGGCTGCTGCTGCCGGGGGGTGGTGGCAGCGGCGGGGGAAGGATTCAAATAAGGCACGAAGCGCGTTTAAAAATAGCGGCCGCGCGGCCCCGAGGTGCGGCACGAAGCCGCGGCGGCTCCGCAGGGCTCCGCGGCTCCTTGTAGGGAGCGCGGCCGCCCCCGCGCCCGCGGGGAAGCCGGGAGAAACCTCCCCCTTCGCCGCTCCTCCTTTCGCCAACTCTTCTTCCCTCCTCTCCCTTCGGGAGCCCCTACCCCGCCCGCTGCCTCCTCCCCTCCCTCCTCCTCCTCCTCCTCTCCGCACTCTGCGAGCAGGGGGATAAATCGGGGACGGGCGCGCGGGGGCCCCGCTACAAAAGTAGCGCCGATGGCGGCGGAGCCCATGGAGCCGGAGCCGCGGCGCGGGTAGCGCGGAGCGCTCGCTCTCCTCTCCCGTCCTCCGCTTCCCCCTCTCCACCCCCAGCTCTCCATCGTTCCTCCTCCTTCCTCCTCAGCCCTCCTCCTCCTCCCCACCCCGAGCGCGCTCTGCTCCGCGCTCCGCCGCGCTGCGCCTGCGAGGGGGTGGGGGGTGGGCTGGGGGGAGGCTTTAAAAACCGCCGGGGCCCCCCCACCCCCGGCACTAATTTGATTTAGCCTCGTTATTATTATTGCCATCGTTGCCGGCTCGGGGACAAGGGGGGCGGTGGGAATCGATCTTCGATCAGGAAGATGGCTGCTGGCTGGCTGCTGGTCTTCAGCCTGACACTTTTCCAGTCGCTCGTGCTCAACCTCTCCTCGGAAGGACCCTTCCCCTCCGCCACCACGTAAGTTCCGCGGCGGGCGGGCAGGGAGGGAGGGAGCGCGCCCGAAAATCCCCTCGGGAAGTCAAGTAAGTCCGCCCGGGAAGAGGCGGCGAGGAGACAGGGCAGGAATCGGAGCGCCGGGAGCCGCTCCGCGCCCGCGGAGCCCCTGCCCGGCCGGAGCCGCGAGGAAAGTTTGGAGTTCCCCGGAGCCCGCCCCCTCAGCGCAGTTTGGCCGGAGTTTTAGCGCTGCTCCTTGGGGGAAGAAAAAAGAAAATAAGGGGAAAACAATAAAAAGAGATCTCAGGCGGTTTTATTTAAAATAACACAATACAACGATTTTCTGGCCCGCAGAACGGGCGGGGCAGCGTTGCTGGGAGTTGGGCACACGCGTCTCGGCTCCCTCCTCCCCGGACGCACTCGGGGGCAGCCGCGGCTGTTCTGACCCTTCCAGGGTTTTCCTGTTTAATGCCCGTCGGGGCTGCCCGTGTCCGCAGCCCGCGAGGGGTCCGCGCCGGCCCGGCCGCCCGCGGGATGTTCCCCGCTCGGGGCCGCTCCGGGTGTCGCGTCGCGGCGACACGGGGACCTTTAAAGCGCTGCACGGTCATTAGCATGAAAGTGTTGCCCAGAGCGGTGCACGGCGCACACAGTGTGAAATAAAAAAGGGGAAAAATAACTCCAAATATCATATTTCATACTCAGCTTATTTTTTTTTCCTCTAATAGTAAAAACTACAGGCTATTGTCCGTGTTTTTTCCCCTTTTTTCCCCACTCCTTCCTCCCTTTATTTTATTTATTTATTTACTGGAAGCACTTACTTTAGTCCCCGAATCTGTGTTAGAGCGATCAGTAGGTAACTTTTAAGTGGATGACTCACTTTAATGCATTTTGCATAAGAAACCCAGTGCTAATGGTAGTCTTCCCTATTGTTTAACGCTGGCGAGAATTTATTGCCTCGTTCATTATGTGCACAAGGATGAGTTTACAGCAATTACCAGCAATGCATTTTCACCAATTAGTACTGCTGGTGGGTTGTTATAATTGGATTCAGTTCGGAGCGCCGGGGCCGTTATGACTCAAAGGGCTCCTCGTGCTGCTCAGTCAAAGAAGGGAATGCAAAGATGAGGGCAAAATACCCGTTGAATGCCTTCTGAGTGAATAAACGGAGACGTGAAGTGAAAATTATCTTTAGAAGGTATTTTTGTTGTAGTTTATAATGATGTGCCGTGTGAAAGCAAGAGTGGGGAAAATATAAAGCTTGGGCTTTTTAAAGCAGTACTTTATATATATTTGACCTGCATTGGACTGGAAATACATAGGGAAAGTATGTCCTATAAAACTAACACTTCAAAGAACAGATAAACACATCGGGGATAAAGGGAGAGAATGTGGAATATACTAGAATAAAAAGACTATTATTTCAAACAGAACTACAGATTTTTTTTTTTTGGCTATATCATTACATAGTATTTCTTCAAGATTTTCTTTGTTGCTGTCTGTGCTTGCTACTTCCATTCTAAATGTACCTTACTGCCAGCCATGATAACAGAAATTGTCAAGGTTTAAGAATTAATCTCTAATTTTAAGTTATATTTATAATTAAGTGATGCAGAATATTGTGCTACACTAGCCTACTAGTAAGCGTTTCTGCATTTCAAACAATCTAATTACTGTGAAGTTTTTTTTCTTGCTATTATTCTAAAGAAATATTAGAGAACCAATCTACAGTGCCTGTCCATCTTTCAGAGTAATGTTTCCCCTTTGAAATTAAATAAAAGTGCAAATAAGATTTGGTTCATTTAGGAGGCGGCACAACAGGTTGCTAAAGGGAGAGCTGCTTTGCCAAAGTAGTGGTGTAACAGGTGAAACAGAAAACAATTTTATGGCTGCTTTTCAAGACTTGATGGTTAGGGGTGTTTCGCTTCCTGCTATAGACGGCAAGTGGGGAAGAACAAAGAGAAGCGACACAAATAGGAGTGCCCTTAATGGGAACGATTCTGTATTTTAAGAATTTTAAAAATAAGAAAAAAAATAGAAGAGAATGAAGGAGAGAAAGGTTATTACAAGTATTAGCTGATGTTATGTACCTGTCTGCCTTTTCCCCACTGTTTTCAGTCTATTTTGCTCTTTTAAGTTTTAGTTGAAAAGTTGATTTGAGGCAGCACTGTTGTCCACATGTTTTATGGAAAAAATAAGTGTATTTAAGGCTCTGTAGTGTGAGATTTCATCAACAGCTCATCACTGACAATTACTTTTCCTTCTGTCATCTGTTTCTTCTGCATCAGTAAATACTTTTCACATAAATTTTTCCTAAAACATTCAGAATTCCATATGACTTCTTATGAGTATGACATATTTTTAGTTTAAAAAAAAAAATGCCGAAGGTTTAGCAATGCCAGTTTGATAGAATCTCATTCATTTGATTGATTTTACTTCTCTGACAAGGCAGAAAGGCTTTGATATATTTCCCCAGCAATGTCCAGAGAATTTCAAGTGAAGGTGTGTGGTACATGGAGTGTGAGCCTTAATCTTTCATTGGAAACCTGACATGGGGATGTAATCACAGTTGTTGCTTCCAGTGTTGAAGCCTTTCCTTAATCGACTATTTAAATATAGTGGTAATTATGTCTTGACCTTTCGCTGTAATGTTTAGCCACTGATCAATATATGTTTGAGGTTTAGTTAAACCGTTTCATTTTAATTGTATCAGCTATTAGGGATCTATTATATTTTAGAATTTTACAGACTACTATGCTCTTATTTTTAGTATTCCAGCCCCACATATTTTGATTATAGGTGCAGCATTGCAGCTACTTTGCACTTGTATGCGGATATTGTTTTATATGGTGCTCCTGTCACAGTAACTACTAGCACAGTGCACAGCGCGTTTGTTTCTTTGCAACCACACACTCTTACCATCTGTATCTATCTAGACTTAGGAAAGAAATGCAATTATGTAAGTGTGTTCTTGCAACTTTTGTGACAAAAATACCATAGGACTCTTTTTCTTTTTACTGTTATTTATATCACACCAAATCAGACAGCTTTTAAGTTTAAAAATATGTTGTAATTGCTAAGTATTCTTTTGACATAGTATATCAGAGCAGTGTTGGTACTTAATAATGAGTGACACGTGATACAAAGATGCTGCCAGAGGATAAGTCCAGCTACTGTGATAAAAGAATAAAACAGTGATATTTTGATTTTGTCAAACTTAGGGCTGAAGGCATATCAATGGCATTGTTCCTGCAGTGACATTATTCTGGTTATAGCTTAGTGTCTGCATGGTTTCTTTCCTAATTTTCCTCCTCCACCTCTCTTTTCTTTACCTTTTATCCTCCTATCAATGCTTTTCAGTATGTCTGGATTTCAAAATAGACACTAAAGTTCTCTGCTATATTCAAGACAAATAGGTATAAAACATATGAAGATAAATATATATAACAATATATGTTATATATACAACAATATATTGCAGGCCTATAGATATGTATTTGCAGGTACTATGTATGTGTGTATCACGTAGGCACGAGAAGGAGGGAATTCATTAGAAAAAGAAGCTGTGTCTTCCGCTTCTTATTTGTGTGATTTGTCTTTGCTGTTCTGGAGTCATTAGGCCAACGGAGGGAAGCACATATGACCCTTAGGAATTAGGGCTCGCACAAGTGGGGCATTCCTGTTTTTTCCTTCTGCGCATGGACGTAACAAGTGTTGGGCTCTCACTGATGGGAATGTAGCCAGGCTTGGGATATAGCATTGCTTTCTATATAAAATCAGTCAGTGACCGAATGTAGGTAGGAGGTATTTATGATGTGCTCTTTTCACATATTTCTACCGTCATGCTTAGGAGCTTGGATACCTCTCACATACGTGTAATCGCATCTTCTTAGCAGATTTTTAATAGCTGTCAATAGAATAGCTGTTTAATAGAATGTCAAGCTCACAGCTGATGTTAATTAGAAAAGACAGATACCTTAATGGATTGTAAAATATCAGGCCCAGTCTTATTGGAATATTGTATTTTTTTCAGTCTATTTAATAATCTTCACTATTGGGGAGAAAAAACAAACAAAAAAGGCCTGCTGAAGTGTGTAGGAAATAAATGTGAATACTGAATAGGAAAGAAATCTGGAGCTGTAATCCGCTTAGAATCAGGGAAGTGCAATATCGCAATATCACCTCTTAGTGTTTTCTCAGCAGCACATGGCTGTGTACTGCACATTACACAAGATACCACAGATACTTGGGGAAAAACATCTCACTCCAATGCATTTTTTCTAGTAGAAGCATATTAAAGACAAGTGTGAAACAGCTTTTTTGTTGTTGTTGAGTTTTTTTTGTGTGTGTGTGTCTGCACACGTGGTAGTGCTAAATGAAAATTATTCAGATCCAGAAAACACTTTCCCATTTTTTGCGTTAAATTACAAATGGATTTTTGTTATTCTGGTTTTCTTTCTTTGTTATGCCAGGGCCTTAAAATTGGCAAATCATATAGACTTACATTTTATTAGGTATGAAAATTCAGCTGAAAACTTCAGAATAGACACTGATCATCAAGAGGTGAAATTTCATTGAAATAAATCACTGTTGTAGAGGTTCTTTGCCATCTTTCATTTTGCAGTGATGCTATTTTCAGAACTGCATTGCTCATACCCTGCAAAATGATTTTATCCAAGAATTCAGCTGCTAGAAAGAGAGCTGGAGCTTGGCAGCACATCAGCTCAAAATGTATTCATTGTTAAATACAAGGCCTGTTGTACAGATCTTAAAAATATTTATCTAGCAGAGCATTTTAAATTGATAGAACCATGGTCAAATTATTATTACTTTAATCTTTTGTAAACAAAGCAACAAAATGGATTATTGTTGCTCACCGACAATGGTAGTCTGAGCTGCTTATGCCTTTATTTTTTATTCTTTCCTTTTGTGAGAATGCTTTATCAAGCTAGTATTACCTTTTAGAGCAACGCTGGCTTAAACTTCTGATACATGAGTATTGCAGTTCAGGGGTATTCTGGTATTTGAAGGGAATAATGGCTTAGTCGGTTCCACTGTATTGCTGAATTTAGCAAAAGCAGAATTGGGCCCCAGACTGTTTTATACCTCTTTGCAGCGATACAAGAGCTTTTGATCCTGGTATGCTTGGAATACATTATTATTCTTAGTGTATTTATAAAGGTCTTAGGAGAAATGTTGATGTTATGGACTACAGAAAATGTTTTTCTTACGCAGTGTTAAAACATCTGCTTAAGCAAAAGAAAAGATTTACCAGATCGTAACACTGGAATGGAGTTGTTGGACCAGAGCTGTGTTTTGCTAAAGCCAGATGACATACTTCATTTACGACTTTTATAAATACTGAATGAAACTTACTGGTGGAAAGGATGGAAGCCCCAGGTCTAGGTTGAAAAAAAATCTAACACCTTTGAAATATGCAGAACTAAAGTACCACCAAATAACCCGTGTATTTCCTCCACCCTTGAGCAACACCTGTGGTTTGTGTCTTGGATTGCACTTAGTGCACTCCTGTATGAGCTTCTTCATACCGTCTGTGTCAGCTGAAAGACAGGCATCAATGAATATTTAAATGGTTTTCATCTGAGATTTCAGCCTTGATATTTAATACATATATTTACATATGTGTGTGTGTTGTTATTGCAGCCATCTAAGGGCCTGATCGTATTCAGCTTTTCTCAAACATATATTAGGTAAGGTTCTGTTCTTCAGGATCACATCCAGAGATGGATTTTGCAGTAAATGTGCCACTGCTAATTATAGCAAATTAGTCATTGTCATTATGCAGTGTTATGATTCTTCTTTCACTCCTGGTTTGCAGTAGTAAAAGAGAACAGGATCCAGTATTGAGTGTAGATTTTTTTTATACGTGTATGTATTAAGATCTACCGCACAATATATACAACAATCATTTAGTGATTATGGCTTATGTTTAAAGTGTAAGTATGTAACATTAACAGTGAAAACATTTCCACCCTCTTCTGAACTTGCACCTCAGTGATGTTCATGTGTTGGAGATTCGGAATTCAGGGCCAGACTGTGCTGCTTGTTCTTAAATTGAGAAGTACCTTAGAAGAATTCAGTTTAAAAGCAAAAAAATTAGACTATGTCTCAGCATTTTTCAATAGCTAAACATTTAGAGTGTATAGCTGCAGCCATGCAACACCAGAGGGATCTTCCTATTCCTTCACCATTGCTTACCAAACAATATTTAATTGATTCTGTGCCTAAGCAAGCTCAACCATTCACACCTTCCTTCCACTCAGACTTAGTCACTTGCTTTTAGGGTGAATTATAAAATATGCTCACTCTTTCTCAAGCACCCGATGTGAAAAACATGGTTCAAAATTTAGTTATGTTGTAGGACTGATGCTAAGGGAAGGGCTCTGTTGGGAAAAGTTGTGTTCCTCTCTCCTCTGATCCTTCCCTGTGTTCCAGCATCAAGGAGGTCACAAAGGCTGGAAGGCCAATTTTTGTTCTTTGTATCATTTTTGCTGTCTATTTGCAGAGTCTAACAACTTTATGGAAGAAATTGACATTATTTTGTATCAACAAATCAGTGTGCTTTTGAAGCTAATTACAGTAATTCAAAATCAGATTTTTTTTTTTTTAGTCTGAGGCAGGCCTGAAATATCCATAGAATATGAATGTGATGTTATAATATTGCTAACTATTATAAAAATGTTTTATTGGATTTTTCTCCTTCTTTCCTGATTACTTTCTTACTCTCTTATTTGAGAGTTTGTTAGGACAAGAAATATAGATTGACTTAGTGCAACAGATTCTTTACAGGGTGGCATTAACCTTCTTCATTTTTGTAATTCCCTCTGGGTGTTCAGAAGTACGAATGTAGAAAGAATTTTCAGAGTTCAGGGGGTTTATTTAATTTTATTATTTATTTATTTTTTATAGCAATTAGTTTCTTTAACATGTGGGTATATGTGTCCTGTTTCAGTTTTTTGCAAATGTTTCAGTTCTTACTTGATGTCCACAAAAACTGTTGTAAGGACTTTAAACTTCATTACAATAAACTGCGATACACTTTTGACCTACTTGCTAAAGAAAATCAGAAATGGTGTCTGGTGAATCCAATATGTGGTTATTACAGTAACTAAATGATATTTTTTATTATTACTATTTGTAGAAGAGAGCTAAACCAGGTTCCTCTAACCAACTCATGTGCTCATATTTCCTATTCTTTTGTGCAGTTCGCCATTAGACTGGTCTAACACTTTAAAACATTTCCTGGTTATATTCTGTCCTTCCCTTATCATGATAGGGCTTATCATAAGGGCAAAGCGTGGGCTAAATCTTTTAGGTGTTCACATAAATAAAGTTATGAAAGTTGTGTGGGCAAGGGTGGCAGGACTGCGGCCTAAATCAAGGCATGCCATTTATCTCAGGTGTCACTTCTAATATTACACCACATTTTTCCTCCCTCACTGAGGCAGTCATAAACTAGCCACGAAATAGGAAGTTTTCTTATTTCTTGGAGCGATGAGGTATTTGCCACACCTGGCTTGAGTTGACTTATGACTAGGATATGAAATCCATTGCATAGGAGAAAACTGAGTCCTGGAGGTCATTCTGCTGGAGATTGTGGGAGAATTCTTCTCTAAAATGGGAGAATTGTTTCCTGCTATCACAGGAAGGAGGAAAGCAGTGTAACAAGCATCACAGGAATTGCGAATTACGATGCTTCAGAGGCTGGACTGTGCGTTTGGGCACAACGAGGCCTAGAAATAGGGCAGAAGCAACAGCCTCCATGGAAGGGTCCTAAGTGTGATGTGGCTCCTCAGTCCAGATTTCCTCTAACGTGAAGGAGAGGGCAGTTTGCAGCAAGAAATGACATGATTTACCGCAGCTCTGTTGGGGCTTGTTAGTTCCTTCCCTGCTCTTATAGGTGAGCAACTTGCACCTGCACACGTAGGATTCAATATACCATTAGACTAGTCAAAATGCTGGGGGAAATGTTTGGTGTTCTGTTAAAGTATGAGTTTTGATTTGTAATTTTCTGATGCGGACAGCAGAAAGACTGGTTAAAGTTCAGGGGCACTCAAATGTGTGGGGAGGCAAGGTAGAAATGGAGTGAAGGGAAGAGTGAGACTGATGCACTGATATCTTCTGTGAAGAGTTGTCCTCTGTCAGGATGGATGCAGCTGAGTGCATAATTCCTAATGCAGCAAGTGTTTATTGATGTGAACCTTTGCTTAAAAAATAAAAGGAGAAAAAAAATATATATATATTTCTTACTATTTCTGGTTTTGTTTTGTATGAAACTGAGTGACCTAGCTGACCTACCTCTTTATTACTGCCTGCCATGTGGCCTTGAGTTCTCTTAATTGTCGTACTTTAGCTTTCCACTCGGATTTCCCTCATCAGTAAACTAGGAAGCAGAGCTATCCTATCGTTTAGTCAGGCAAGGGTTTATTGTCAAGATTAATTTGTTAGCTGACGCTTGTAAGGCCCTCAGTAGTTAGAAAGTGTTGTTAATCTGTTCAGTCTTGTTTGTTGAGATGAGTTGTTTCTATATTCTCACCTTGCCTCAGAAGCTTGCATGACCAGATCCTTCTGGGATGATTAATGCTTCTGTTTCACCTGTTTCTCAAGGTTTTCTATGGAATAGTTATAGAATAGGTACCATTATACCTGCTTCTTTTGGTAACTTGATGTCTGAGGAACTGCAAGAAGCTACTCCCACAATCTGTGCTTCTTGGATGTACGCAGATTGTAAAACAGAAGCTCTACGGAATTTTTAGAAACTAACGGGAGTCAGCAAAAATCTGCAGACAGTATCATGAAAAAAAGCCAACATATCTGACTCATGCCAACACTGCGTGTTATCTACACTCCTTTCCACACTGCGAATCATTGCTCTCCACATTGCAAACAGTTGGGGATGAAGATACCCGGATCCTCTGAAATATGGACTGTGAATATATATATATATATATTTTTCTAATTAAAATAGAGGCAATAGAGTGGGTGCAGTGCTAGCCAAGGACACAAGTCTGTGGACCTGATATATCTCCTCTTGGTTTTAATCCTGGTGTTCCTATTTGTAAAATAGGAATGATTCCCCATTGCCATCCTGCCTGAATAAATGTGTTACCTATTGCAAGATGTCCTGCTTCTGTGTGAAAGATGGTCATGGAAGTGCATAATATAGCGCTCTGTGGGAGTTTGATATTGATTTGTTTCTAGTTATGGTCTACTAAACATGCCTAGAATTATTATTAGCAATCATTAATAATCTGGTAATCATGAAGGCTGTTAAGATTTCAGGTAGGATTTGCTGAATTTTATAGCAATTATTTTGACTTGTCTGGTAAAAATGGAATTTGTCAAGAAATTCAGATTTTCTGTTTCAGCAGAATGACTATTTTGGTTATTTAGCAGCCACTTTTCTTACCTCACCCTCTTCTTGGATTAGACCTTAAACTGTTTAAAGGTTTTTTAGATTATGCAGGTGGATAGATGAGCTGGGAGAGGATCACTAATGCGTGCAGGAGCATATCTTAAGGAGATTTCACTATACTATACACATGGGGAAAAGCTTTGATGTAAGCGAAAGCAGAATCTGATCCTTATAGTCACTTTGGATTGATTAAAAACACACAAAGGATGAATTGGTTTGTTGCGTGACTAAGAATATGTCTCAGGATATACTCTAAATGTCTGTGGAAATGATTAGGAACCCAATTTCACCCTTCATCCAGTTTTATCAGTGTAATTTCAGCAAAATAAGTAGCAGCCTTGTGTCGTTTAAACCCAAGGTGCAAGGATGAATCCCCATAAAATAATTTCTGATTAAATGCATACAGGTTCCATCCCAAAGGAACAAACCATCACTGTCAAGACCTGATTGTAAAAATTATAGAAACTAAAATGTAATACATGATTGTATTAGGCTATACAGATGGGCATACTAAGATACCACAAAGAAATGATGCGTGATATCAGATGTGGTCATTTGTCTTCCTTTTAAGTGATTAGCTCTGACATCACTTCGCTATCTGTGCCCCACTGAGCAAGTGTCCATGCAAAAACGAACTTCCTAATGTGCCGGAGGGCAGAGGAGAATGTTCCCCCAGATTAGGAACAAGCACAATTTCATATACATATGGAATTGTAAAGAAGAAATGCTTCTTTTTTTTTTAATACTGAAAAATCTAATAATGTGCAGGATAACTGTAAGTGACTTTCAGAGATTTTTTTCTTTTTTTTTTTTCCTCCTAAGCAATCAGTTTTAGAGCTCAGCAGTACATTTTACAATGATAGGTATGATAAAAGTCATTTACTTTAACCCCTCATTATGCACAGCTGATTAATTAGTTCACCTTCTGGTATGAAATCTTGATTTTTAGGTAATTGGGTTTAAAATCAGCAAGAAATTTAAAGAAAAATATTCTTTGATCCTTTCTCGTGAAGCTGGGTTTGCTCTGAAAAATGTTGTTGGCACTTGATGTGGACATGAAGTGCTGCTCTGATAGGATAGCTGTCTTCATATTAGAAGCACTTGGCCAGTATCTTTACTCCTTACTATGTAAGTGCTGTTATTCTAGATACTCTCCTAGGCTTTCACTTGGGATTAAAAACACATAGCACTTCCTTGCATGGATAATGAGAGATACAATTACGAAATGTTTGCAAAGTAGCTGCGCAGAGCAGTAGTTTGCCTGCGTATACTTTGCTGCTAGTGATTTTTTGTGTATAACTCAATTAATTCATAGAATTAAGTATTTCTATGGCCTGCAAAGTGATTTTTACACAAAAGAATGCTCAGTTATACTTAAAGATATCCATGCAACTATAAAGATTTATGCATTCAATCATGATGCTTTCAACTTGCCAAGCACAGATTAAACTTAAGTGATTAAGTATTTGGTTCTACATATCTAATTACCTAGGGATGGCTTTTTTTCTTATTTATTTAGTGAATACCATTCTCATCTACAATTGTCCCACTATTCTCCATGGAATTAATCTGTTTAGAGAGTAAAGTGCTAATCCATTTTTAGATCCATGTTAAAAGAAGGTTGTCAGATTGTAAAGCTAAACATTTGAACATTAAGAAATTAAGGTGGAGAAACTGAAGATTACCAGTTAAACTGGGGAAAATTCAGATTAAATATAGAATTTTTCGTGACATTACAACTTGGTAGACCTTTAGCAGGTGCTTCTAAACTATTAAGTGTCTTAATTTGTACTGAAAGGGTTCTGGAAGGACAAAAGATCTTTTCTGCATTACATAGGAGCTGGACACTGTGTGTGTGTGTGTGTGTGTGTGTGTGTGTGTGTGTGTATATATATATATATATTCAATACTCAATTGTTTCCTTTCTGACTATTTAGCATTTTACAAATATTTCATATTTTTACACTCACTTAAGAGAGGGAAGTATGGAAAGGTTGTATAATATGGTTTTTCAATAACACGTCTGTTTTAGACCTTGACTTTCAGATTTCTGAATCAAGTATTGCTCGATAATATGAAGGAATATCACTAATTACTCTGTGGTATGACNGTGTGTATATATATATATATATATATATATATTTTCAATGCTCAATTGTTTCCTTTCTGACTATATGACATATTTCTTTACTAGATTTTTTTGAATGCTCCTACCAGTATTTGTGGAGATTTTTTGTTATGAGATTTTTTTAATGCTTCATTAAGTGACCACTTAGTTGCAAACATTCTCTAGAGAAGTGCAGTGTTGTCCCTATGGAGTTCATAAAACTTGGTCATTCTTTCCTAAGGTCTTTCTCTGGAGATGCTTTTGCATATGAACATTTCCATGCAGTTCAGTTTTGGTACAGATAGCCAAAAATACATTAGTAAGAATGGGCATAGGCAGTTTATTATAGGAGCCGTGTGTGTTAATTTATTACAGTAGGTCTAGTATTGTCCTGTTTTCAGACTATGATAAGTTGAAGATACTTGAACTCCGGCATCTCAGCTTTAATGAATTGGGAATCCATTGGTTTTGATGGGAGTAGCACTTGACTTCACACATGTATCATATATCTTAACCTCAGATACATGCTTTCCGTTATTCCTATGTGCTAGTATCATTATTACTATATGGCAGTATTGCACTTGTTCTTTACAGTGTATGGTAATTGCTAGTAGGATATTCTTTAACTGCAGAATTAAAATTTATAAAATGTTAATCTACTTGGTATCAAAGGGAAAATTTAAAAAATCACAAAACATCCAAAACGCATTAAAGTATGCTTCAAACCTTATTTTTTAAAACATTTTTTTAATATAAAACACTAATAACTGTGTGACTGTAGGCACGTGATGTGGTTATGTTTTGCTTTAGTCAACCAGTGTGTACTATGAACATCATTTCAAGTCGGTACCAAGCCATGCTCCGCAATTTGTTTTGGTTCTGATTTTCATCAAGAATTGAATAATTTAATCCTCTCTTTTAAGGTATGAGACAAATGTGTGGAAGGTGTTTGCAAAATTTATGTTCCCTTCAGCAGAGCCAGAAGTTTTTCCTATTCATTCTGAAGTTATTATCTCAGTGATATTAAGGCATATGGGCATGCACTGCATGCCTGTGTTGATCATGTACAGATTTCTTCCACCTACCGCTAGTTCTGCAGTGGGCTGACTGCAAATGCATTCTTTGGCATGTGTTTATACTCATTTGTTATATTCTTTGGCGTTGCTTGCCTCCGTATAATTAAAATTAACACCCACATGCATGTTAGCTATGTCTGTATGTCACTTATCTGCCAAGCACTGACCTATAGTTAAAACTTACAAGTGGTAGGCAAATGATTAGAGTTGCTTTTGAGAAGATCCAGAGTTACTTGTGCAGTTGCTCTCTTGTGCTGCGTGTGCGAAGTGAAACCTCTGCATTTAGAGGTATTTAACATCTTTCAGGAGAACTGAGCGTTTCCTGTCACCCATAAATGCACATAATTGAACCTTTAACAAGTACACAATTCATCTGCTATTGTCAGGAATAAAAAGTTTTGTGAGAAAGTAGTAGCTGCTGAAACTTAAATTTAGCTTGGCCAGTAATAGATGTAGCTTAATGAGCAATAGAGCATACTTAAAGGTTATTAAGTTTCCTTTCCTGAAAAAGAGTGCGAGAAACCTGGTGTTGACTTGCATATATTTGTTTGGGAGGTGACTTTGGTTATTGTAATCTGGATCTGAGAAGGTGGATTCAATTTTAGGTTTCTTTGTTTAGGGTTTGGGGCGGAGCGCTTAGGAAAGGATGCACGTGTAAACTGAGATAGAATCCGCTTCCTGTCCTTGCCTTGCCGAGCTGTTTATGCAGCCCAAATACTGTATAAAACCAAAGATTTCTACTCATTGGGAGATCCAGAATTCTAGGAGATTGGCACCACTCACACAAGGAGAAGGAAGTGTCCACATTTTGCAAGCAAGCTACTATTTTAATTGGATTTTGTTCCACTTCAGATGTATTATTCTTTCTATTGTGTCCAGAAATGAAAAAAGAACTGGCACATGATGGCATTATTTTATTAATTGTGTAGCATTGTAAGTGCAAAATGTGTCTTTTTTTTTTTCTTTTTCTTTTTTTTTTTTTCCCCCTTTACTGCATTTGTGCTTGTATCTGAGAATCCCCAGTAGAGAAAGAAACCCTGTCAGATTAACAGCTTGGATTCAGGCAGATGTCAGTCAAAGTTGGGATGATCTTCAGCGGCATTGGCGAGCACAGAGCTGAGTATTTACCTGAGCTCGCTCGATTGCGAGTGTCGCTGCCGTGGCCTTGCGTTTGCTGCTCAGGAGCAGCAGGGCAGGGGACCCACCTGGAGAGCCCAGGTTGACACACTTGGACCGCATCCAGCTCGGAGCATCTCCATGGCCTCCCATGGGAAGCAGGAGTCACTGATAACTAATGAGGTCCCCGCTACATCTAGAGGGCTCTCTGACAGCATGTCACACAGCAGCAGGGTAATATAAATAATCAGATCTTTTCCTCTGTTTTCCCCCTTGCTCTTACTGCTTTTATTTTTAGCTCTTTGCTACAAGGGCTGGCTCTCCGGATTGCCTGCTCTGTTGCACACACTTTTTTTTTTTTGCCGGCTGTCTGTCTCCTGACAGGTGTAAGGAGGATCCTAAATATAGAAGCCACCCGTCAGTTGGCTTCAGCAATCAGCAAGCACTGATTTAGCATTTCTCTTACCCGACTAAAGTCCACAAGGATGGTTCTTGTAAATGTCTATACAATTGTTTAATTACAAGCTTTTTTTAAGATTATCAGCAAGTTGGGCTACGCTAGATTATGAAGAGTACTGCAAGCGAGCGCGTCTTGGAAACGATAGCTGTCAGGAATGGCTGTAGTGTTGTAAGGCAGAGAAAAACACTTCTTAGAGATCTTTGATACTTCAGCTGCTTAGCTAATGTATCATATCTTATTGGAGAAGACACCGACATTAGAAGAAATAAGCACAGTCTACATTTTTATTAAGCAAATAAACACACTTTTAGCTGTAAAACATGTACAGTCCTATGAACTTTTCCTCAGGAGAAAAGACTGAGCTGCAAGTGTGATCATTAGTTGGGGCTGCTTTGCTGCGCACAGAAGTTAAGTGCGTGGTAGGAAATACAGTTGAACTGATACTCAGTGTTTACACTGCTTAATAAAAGTATTTTTAACACAATATTTTTTTTCTTCATGATGCACAATTATTTGTGCTTCTGCTGAAATCAGCACAGTACTGATGTTTAAAGTTAATTGGACAAATTTAATTAATTATCATTTCAAGCAGTTCTAATTAAGGTAGTTTAAAAAAAAAAAAAGGAGGAAGAAATGCATCGTTACATTAAAGGTAACTTCAAAAATTTGTGTTATTTTACATGCAGGAGTCTCAAATTCTCTTCCATGACCCAGCATCTGTTAATTTTCATAGAAATTTTGCATAGTCTACAAAGAAACGAAAGAGATTGTAAAATTCAGAATTAATTGTGGCAAGTGAATAGGATTTGATGGGGAACCCTTTTAACAGTGAATAAAATAGATTTTTATGCCTTATGGTTGTTACACCCCTCCAAAATATTAAATCAAAATATTAAATGTTATGTGAAACGTGAGTAAAATCAGTGCCTTATTTTTCTCATGATAATCATAGTTATGTTAGTTATGATAGGTCTTCCTATCTGTGAAAAAAAATCTGTATCAAAATATTATGGGCTTGTGGTTCAGTCTGAGTGACTCAGACCCCTCAAATGAATTAGGAAGGCTGCTGGGTGAAACTGGATGATTGACCCTGAGAAAGGGTCTAGGGCAGAATCTGCTTTCACCTTCCACTCTTCCTGTTCTTGATATATTTTCTAAATAGGATAGGTATTTGCCTCAGATGATAGTACTGAACAGGAATTTTCCCATCAACCTCAGTGGGCGTTATAATAGCTTCATGTCTGTATTCTGTGAAAATATTTCCATTTTTGTATCTAAAAAGAAAAATATAAAAAATACATGAGAAAATATGCAAAAATACATGAATCAAAAAAAGTCATCTAGGAAAACTCATACTAAGAAAGGTCCTAGGAAAATGTTTTATTTAAAAAAAGTTTCTAAGAATTAGTAAATACCTTCTGAATTAAAGTATTCTAAATTATTTATTCATTCATCCATTCACTTGCTCACTCATCCAAATTTATTTGCTGGGATAAGAGTTGGGGATAAGGAGCGGTGCCCGTAACTGGATTAAGGAAGTAAGAAGGTTAACAAGAGGATGTAAAGGTACTCTGTGGGCAGAGGGACTAAGATTGCTAATAAAAATAGAACTCCCGGTCTTACTAAATCCTTGTCAATGTTGTGCGTGGAGTGGAGAATGCTTTGGTGCACGTATGTCTGGTGAAAGGAATCTGTGCAAATCTGTAGCATTACGTGGATGTGGTGTGCAGTATGGACACATGTTTGTGTGTATATATATATATATATATATGTATGTATTATGGGGGTGTGTGTGTGTATATAAATATATGTATATGCTGTGCTTGCCACATGCACAGACCTCGGGCACTTGCAGGCACTGCAGGCTGAGATATAAATCTTGGAAAAAAAAAGCAGAACCGCTTGTGATTTCCCCACAGAGAGCAGCAGCCCTTCATTGTTTTCAAAACAGGCTTGTGACTAACAGCTCGCTGTATAAATAATGGATATCTTGTATCTTATGTGATACGTAAGAATTATCCTCTCAAGATGTACTGGTAGTCCCTTAAGCAAACAAAATGTTTATTTTTCAAGGGGCTGGGTAGTTTTTAAAAGCTTTTCTTTATTCTCACTTACCGGTACTTACATAGCTAGAATTTGCATTGGGACTTGGTGGGGCATGTCTGGCTCTTTACCTGTTGCCATGAGAGCAATGTAAGCCCTTGTTTTTGAAGTTATTTGGGGTAACGGTGGACACAACCCCTTACAAGGAGATGTTCCCAGCCTCTTAAAGTGAAGCTTTGGGTTAGTATCCTTTAAAGCTCACTTCTTCATGCTAATGTGGAAGAGGCCAAGCATGGGGCTGCCACAGTAAAAGGTTCCATAAAAGCAGATGGGCAGGATGGCAGTTTTAGGAAGCAAAGGGAGAGCCGCGATCCTCATGTCTGAGCCCAAACCCACGCCCTGGCACTCAACAGAGTATCATCTTTTCTGCCATTTCTGCCTCGAGGTTTACAGGTTCTCCGAACCCGTAGGTTGGACATATGCCTTCTGTTTCCCTTCCCTTCCGCAGGGGAAATGAAGACAGACACTTCTAAGTGTTTCTCTGTGCAGAAGATTTGAGATTACCATACATGCTATAAGAATTATTCTAAAATGGAAGAAAAACAAAGGGAGATGCAGCAACGGCCCGGCACAGTTCTCCTGCTGTTTCCCCCCTCCTGTATCCCTTGATGTCTCAGATGCAGCTGGAATGGTGGCCTCCTCAGACAGAACTTGTCAGGAGAGACAGCCCTGTCTCACTTTCAGGGCCGATGGTTTCAGAAGTGTGAGCACTGGTTGGAGTGGGTGCCTGCCTGCCCCGTCCTCCTTGGAGCGAGTGTGATGTCTGGCACCCAACCATCAACACGGGTTGATAGGGCAGCTACAACCAGTGTTAAGGGGGAGCTACAGGTGGAGGAGTGGAACAAACTGAAATCTGTATGTCTTAACTCCATGGACCTCGCTGCTGGGACTGAAAGGAAAGCCTGCATGGAAGAAGTAGCAGCACACCTGAAGCCTGGAGCCGCGTGCGTAACGCTGCTCACAAACTTTCCCGACGGCCGTCATCCAATTTCTAGCTCAAGAATTAATCCCGCAGGGGCTGAAGCATAGGAGCTGCAAATCCTCAAACAGCATGATCCTCTTAAGGGAAAAGTATAGATGTCGGGATTGTGGCCCCACGAAGTAGTTAGTGAGGCATCTACGGAGACGCTCCCAACAGGGGCCACCTGCGGTTTGCCCAAATATAAAAGTTTCACTTGGGTCAAAGCAACTGTAGGAATGGGACGGAGAGAATTAAAGTGACTCTCACTAGGAGACCGGGGCCGCCTGGCAGGGCAACAGCTTGAGGGCTCTAATTTTGCAATTAGTCCTTGTAAGCAGAGTTCTATAATCTCTTATGAATCACTTGTACTCAAATTAATCTTGGGTTGTTTCCCTTAATTAAGGAATGTAAGCTAGATTTCCGGAATTGGAATGAATCTAAAGATAGAAATGTAACTTACATGTTTTTACCTCACACATAAGTTAGAGCTTAGGAATAGTAAAACTCTTAAATTAGTAATCACACAGCAGTGTAAATGGTGCTTCTTACATATGTCCTTTTTGGTAGATTTCTATGCTCATAGTGATCATATTGCAGCAGGCATCATACAGTTTTGGGGTATTTCTCCCAGTTTTAGGGCCTATATAGAGAATGCCCAGAACTGTAGCCTCTGCTGTCCAAAGCTCTCAAAGCTGGAAAGGGGTGGCCAGGGAGCACAGCTCTGTGCTTACAGCACCTGACATATTAGCTTCTGGTGTTGTAGTTCCACCTTTTAAAAGAAAGATGTCTCGGATTTTCTAGCGAAAGAGCCAGAGAAGATCTTTCTTGGAGCAGGGCTGGCAAAGCATGGCTTAAGCTGAACTTCCCTGTACAGCACTTTATAAACAGTCACCACATATTAGTGATTTTCATCAGGACCCATTCACTGCTTGTCCAAGTGTCAACCTAAAGGTACTAAAATACACAACAGCAGTTTGGGCGAGATCAGGAAGTGTGTTACCTTCCTTTGCCCTTTCCAGCGAGGCTTTCTGGCATCAACAAAAGTGTTAGTCTTCGAGGCTTCCAACCCCACTGTAACTCTTGAATCTTCAAGACCAGCATGTCAATCCTAGGCAGCGCAGAAGTGTTCTTGGTGTAGTTTAGAGCTCAGGGGGCATATGACGTGGCCGTGATGGAAGGATGGCCAGCGGCACTCAAAACAGTTGCTGGAGGATGTCACTAGCAGTCTCGTACTCTCCTTTTTCTTCTTTTTAATGTGAAAATGTGATCGGCTGCCTCTGGAGGATGAGTGTTCCTCCCCAAGGGCTACCGCTTGCAGAGGAGTCCTGTTTTTNTTTTTTTTTTTTTTTTTTTCTTTTTTCTCTCCTTTATTTCCTACCTGCCAAGTTGTCATCTTTTTGCCATGCAGGGATGCTGGTTTCCTTTCAGACTGCAAAGTGCTGAGATTTCAAAGGCACTGTATAAATATATGTCAAATATACCTGTTGACAACATACCTTTTAAAATGTTAAAGACCTTCCCTCTCCAATCCTTTATAGCCAACACACACACCAAAAAAGGGGTAGTAGTTCTATGTGACACAAATTTCTTTTTTTTTATTTTTTTTATTTTTTTTTTTATTTGTGGCTTAGTGAGGACAGTTAATTGCCCCTGTGGCTACAGGGTATTGCAGGTGATACCGAGCACAGAGATTCACATGTTGTTTTCCACGTTTGCTCTGAAATCTCCTCTGATCTTTTGGCAGCTGAAAGATTAAGCACTTTTTTTCTACAGAGATAAATAAAAGCAAGTAAAAAGCACTCGGCTCCATTTACCAGCAGACAGCTGGTCATAAAACTAGTGTTCTGGTACCTGGCTCTGGATTTATCATGCGCTGCCTGTCACCCTCGTCACGCGGGCACTGGGTGGGAGATGCTCCCCACAACCTGTCAAGGGGCAAGACTGAGATGGGGCTGTGAAATTCAGCCTGGAGAACGTAGGGGCTGATTTTAATAACATGTAGTGAATATAATGAGATCAGCAGCAAGCTAACAAGAAGGCAGCTCATTTGATAAGCTTGTAATGTGAGCCTGGGTATAGTAATTAATTTGCATATCAAAACATTTCTCTTGAAAGTAAAATCTCATGCAAGAAAGGTGTAGCAGGAGCTCTGTTGGACTAAAATCCCACCTTAGTCTAAGTAGCTTAGTAGACTAATGGAAGACTTAACAGTTAGATCCTGCAGCAAACTGCTCTGATGGAATTTAAGCGTTCAGATTTTTTACTAGAGAATTCAAGAGTTCTTTATAAGAACAGACTGTTCTGATATTATTATAGGAAAAGTGTTCTTGAATGACAGCCATAAATGCAACTTGTGGGTTTTTTTTCTATTTTTTTTTCTTTGTAAAGCAAAAAGGACACCATAATCACATTCATATTTCAATTGTGAATAAGATTTTACACCCCTGCAATCTTTACAATTTTTATATCTGAAAATTCAGTTATGTGAAAAGGCTGTGATTAAAAAAAATAAGAAATGTGAGAAGGACATACGATCATACAAAAGGCCTCAGATTTTGCGCTTGGAATATGTCCACATGGTGGTAAAATAAGATTAAAAAAATAATGGGGGAGCACAGGGCCTATAATAGTAAAACTTAAAACAACTTGTTCAAACAGTATCCTGCAAAATTAAATGCAAATTACAGTGCTGCAGACTTTGATATTGTGAGGTGCATCTTTAAGACTGTGGGTTAATGGCAGAGATGACTGCTGGGTTTTCATCAGCCACAATCCACATCCCCAGCCTCCAAATATTTGAACTTCATTATCCCCAAGCAGTTGTCCGTCTGTCACCTCTGCATACCCCAAGGACACATAACCACGTGCTAGTTAGCTGGACTGCTAATCAGTTAGCTAGTCTGCAAATGCGCAGGTCTGGACAGCACACAGTGTAGAGCTCTAATGGGACATCCCCAGAATCCCTGAAAAATACCTGCTATAACTCCTAGGGGTCGGAAGAGATAGTTGATATCTTGAGAGGAAGAAAAATGTGCAGAGCACCTAGGGACACACCAAACAATTAGTCTGTTCTGGAAAAGTATGCGAGCCGTGCTGGGAGTTGTTACAGTCTTTCAGCTGGAATTATGGAACTAACCAGAAATATTTCAGAAGCTATTTCTCTCATTAAATCTAGTCATTGGTAGCAAAAGAAAGTTGAAGAGAGATCTGATAAGAGGGTGCATAACAAAAGGCTAAAATCATCTGTTTAAGCAGTATCAGGTTACCATCAGCATTTAGCGAAATAGCAAGGGAACAAACTGACCTAAATGTACAGTGTCTTGGAGAGACTAGAAATCAAGGTTGATCTGATGTGCTCTAACTCATTGTTAACTCATTCAAAACAAACAAACAAAAACTCTTAAAATAGATAATATAAGAAAATATATTAAAATATTTTGAGGGAAGCACTATTTGGAAATTGTTAAAAGGCAAAAATGGAGCAAAGTTGATATGAAATAGAGGAGTTGCCCCATATAGGAAACAACACTTTCTCATCAGTAATTAAAAATTTCTTCCTTAACTGAGAAGAAACATATGTATGTACATCTATACATCTGTATTTTTCCAAAGGGAGTCCTTTCTTCTGGAGAGGTAGCTGTTACATATATCTGAGTTCAGATTGTTGTACAAGTGACTATTCAGTAAATCTGGAAAAACAAACAAACAAACAAACCCCAGACTTTATCTTGCATTATCTGTGCAGAATAATTAGATTAGACTTTCAAAAGTCTTGATCATGTGACCTGTATATTTAAGGTAGTAAATGTAAGTTGAATGCAAACTTTCCTGTGTGGTATATGTTGTTTCTGCCTGCAAATCCTTAGAAAGGATATGAATATGAAAGAACTGCAGAAAATAGAAGAGATTTATTTTTAACAATCTAACAATGGGAGTATAGGTCTCAAAGAGGTTAAAACTAGAGCTAAGCTTTCATAGTTCAGATAGGAGAAGACTCTGGTCCTATGGTCATACGCTATAACCCCCCCCAGGTAATGATGTAAATGGTTGCATTTTTACGGGAAGGTTTTAAATCAGAAGAGCAAATGGGGAGCAGAGGAGATGGCTAATGGCAAGCATAGCTTGTAAAGTCATATATATTATGCAAAATAATTTCCAGGTATCATCCATCATTGTCTTTATTGTTGTATCGATAGTTTATTTTTCCTAACTCTACACACTGATCATCTTTGGTAGTGAGTCCTGCAGACTGTGATGGGTGCCTTGTGAAAATGTTTCTCACTGTCATCCCCTTGCTGGGCCTGTTCGCCTGTATCATCATATCACACATTCCCTGCTTCCCTTTTCCCAAGCAGAGCGATGATGCCTTGGCTGCTCGGGTAACTACCCTTTCCTATGCATGTTGGTATCCATCCTTCATTCAGTGACCCCATTGCACATAAACGTTTTTTTCTCTATTTTCCATAGCAAACAATGCTTTTGTGCGTTTATACTGCTTGATGTTCTTTCTTAAAAAGATATTTCTTAACCTAGTGTGTAGGAGGAGGATGGCACATTTATGTATAGAATAGTTCAGTTTTGTTACATACTAGATGCTAACTGAAGTAAAAGCACCAGTGCTCTGTAGCTTTTGTAATGTAAATAAAAGTCAGTGAAGACATTCAAAAGGCTTCTTGCAGAGAAGAAATACTTTATTTTTTCTCGGTAGTCCTCCTTGTATATCTTGCTATATCTTGTGAAAGCAGCAGTAATTAGAGTTTGAATGAAGGAGTTAGGGGGCTTGGTAAATTGGGAATAGAAAAGTATCCCATGTGTAACGTACTACCTAGGTAACAGAATAAAGAAATGAAAAGGGTGTTAGGGGCTCCACTGACATCCTCCTTGACCTGTAGAGGTGGTTAGGGAAGAAGGGCGCTATCACAAAGTTGTAGAAAGAATTTACAGAATTAAACAAATGCATGAAGAAAATGCCTTCCTTCCCCTTTTTAGTGGGTGATCAGCAAATGGGAATGGTCTTAACATTTGCAAAGTGCTATTTGCTCTCTTTGCCCCTCTTACATGGATTGCCTCCTTGGCCATCAAGAGGAACAGAGCATGGGCCTTGGATGATTTATACTGCTTAAGTGATTCCCGGCATGGCTGTGATTTACATAAACTCTAGGAGTGTCTGAGCATGCTTTTGAGCTCCACAAAATGTTCTCTTCTCAGTAACCAGGTTGGAAGTGGCCCCTGCTTTGGGAAGAGAAAGAAAATTGAGGTGCGTGCCTGCATCAGTGCTTTGCCATGTAGGACAACTGCACCTCTTGTAAGAGAGATTTAGATCCTTACACTGTTAAGAAGCATGCAAATTTCACAGCTTTTGGAGTTACATTGTAGTTTGTTAGCAAAAACCCTCAAGGATGAATAGTTTGCCTTTTAGCCACAGTGATCTGCTGAGGGCCAAATACTGCATTTTGGGCTCTGTTTTTATTTGGACTATACCTAGGGAAGGCTTGATTATGAAAGAGTATTTGCAGAAGGAACGAGAGGTAAAAATTGTGGAACTCAACTATGCTGTTCTGTTTATTCATAAAATGATACTTTCATGTTTGCTCTGGTAGGTAGGAAGGTAGTTTTGATTTCTATTTAGTTTATGATTATATCTACCATCAGCACCTTTCTAAAATTTCAGACTGTTTTCTCCTCTGCTGTCCCATTTTCTTGGGAGGACCTCTATGTAAACACCCTAGTAGCCAGTGTTACTTTTCTTCTTTGGGTTTATCTTCAGCATTCTCTCATTTTTTCTCCTGGTTCTTCAGAAAACTTGATAACACTTAGTGCAGCGATGTGCCGAGCCACTTGCCTGTTACATGGAGCGATATTGCCCTGCTGTTTTCGTAAACTACCATATTCACCTGCTGTTTCTTGTTTTTGATTTTGTAGATTATAGTTTCTTTGTGAAATGGACTCTTGTTGAGAATAACATAAAGGTGGCAAAACTACATGCCATAGATATGGCTTATGGCCTATGACTCATAGAAAATGACAACAGTAAAGATAACAGTAATATACTTTGGGTGCAAGTGACTATTTTCTGTTTTTGCTGTATATTTTATGTTAGTTCAGCAGGGTAAGAATTAGTGAAAGATGACATTCGGTATCTAATGGATATTTTGTAACAGAGACTGTATTATCACCCCAACTCTATCATAAATTTTCCTTAAAGATGTGGATGAAATACATTCATGATGAATTTGTCATAGGATAGTCAAAAGTGTCAGAGTAGGCTCTATATACTGTAGTTGCATGTTCTGAATTTGATAGTCATATAACTCTACTTTTTTTTTTTTTTTTTTTCCTTTCCTGGAAAAATACTAAAGAAATTAAATGACGAGTATCAGGAAGCTGTTAAGATACATGGCAGATAGGTTGGTGCCCTAAACCATTCAGTAGCATGATCACCTAGTTTGACCTTCTGCTTACCGCAAAACCTCACACAGTAATTTCTGTAGTCAGCACATGAGCTCTACTGGGGCGATAGAATTACACATAATTATAGAATTTCCCACCCAGCTGAAGTTCAGGACACGGGATTCAGTAAGGGCTCGATCTCAAAGGAAGGAGAGAGCAGTGATTAGTGACATGGAGTAGGCATCTTATTTCCATGCATCTTCAAGCAGAGTTTGTCAGACCAGACATACGTTGAAGAGAGTGAAAGCAAAAAGGCAAATAATCTTCATAATTTCCATTTTAGGAAGTTGAAGCTGGAAAAAATAATGTTTTCTGGAAACAAGGTTTTCTTGACCTTCTTTGACTTTCTTCTCAACTCTCTCCAACTAACCTACAAATAACTGAGTTTGCACATTTCTTTCCTTAGATTAAAATAAATAAATAAATAATCACAAAACAGAATATAAAATGACATTTGAAACTGAACAATCACTTTCTATTTAAAAATTATCATTCTGAAAAGGCAGTTGTTGTCAAACTTCTCAAAAGATATTAAACTGCTTTGAAAATTGATACTTTTAACTCTACTTTATATATGTAATAGGCCATAACTGGGGAGTACAAATAAAAAGCAATTATGCTAGAAGAAATTTATGGAAACTTTAAAAAATGTTGTGAGACTTTAAAACTTACATGATTTTTAAATGTTATTTGAAACTGAGGTGGTCAAATTTAGTATGTCCTCAGGTTCTTTAAAGAATAACTAACGTGTATGAAGGGCTGGAAAGAAATGTTTAAAACAAACTATTAATGTCAGAAGGCTTTGTGTGACATCCTTCAATATCCAGATACCCCACTGAGAAAAAGATATAAATTTCTAATATATCAGCAGTGAGGTAAATTTGAACAGACAGCAAAAAACAAAAGCTAAGTGCGCGCCAGTGGTTGCAAGGTCTCGGAGCTGAATCAGGCCGTAATGCTCAGTGTTTTGAAGTCTTACAAACATCACCAATCTCTAGAAGCAATGACAGGATTAGCAAGGCTTTTTTATCCAGTGATCCATTCTTGATGTTAGAAGCTTGTCAGATTTTTTGGTTGGCAAGCCAGAGTATAAAAAGGAGTTAAGTGTCATGCCAAAATCCTATACCTTAAAGCAGGATAACCATCCTGTTAACAAATTGCTCTATGGGAATCTCACTGTATGCCCCTCGTGCTCTACCTGTTGGAGTTAGGCTTTGAGCGGCAACAGAGAAGGTCTAGAGAATCGTGATGCTCTGCTCAGCAGAGGTGTGAACTTTTTTTAAAGACAGTATCGAAGAAGCTGACTTTCAAACTGATTATGTGGTGGACAGAGTGTATTCAATTCTTCCTCCAGGCCGCAGCCCCAAGGCTGAATATTATCAAGGCAGTAATGCCAAAACTTTAAGAACATTTTGATTTTTTTTTTTGACTTTAGAACCTGTTCTACCTGTCATGGGTAAATGAGAATGAATAAGAATAATCTCTCTAAGTTCATCTTTGTAACATTAATTCCAAAGCGCTTGTAGACCAACAAACCCAGGAACCTCTTTGTCTATAATGAGCAATGGTACAAGTCTGTCCCAGAATGACCTGTCAATATGCCACAACTTGTGATCAGACAAGTCACTTCAAAGGGCAAAAGGACACACGAGTTGAAAGGCTCTTCTATCCCTGACCTGTGTAGTCAGAAAATTGCACTGCATGTTCTCTCCAGGCTTGATGGCATCCCTTCTGCTTTGGGCTAGACACAGTTATTGCAGACCTTGCCATTATCATTCATGTTGGAATCTAGCATGGATTTACAGTGAGGATTACTATGCTCATGCTTCCCAGCATGGTACAGACTTCCATATCATACAATATAGCCAAATCTTACTCAGTGCACTGGCAAGACTACCTTGCTATCAAGTTCATATATTGAGCCACTCTTTCACTTTGAACATTTGGCATACAGGAATTTCTCTGCAAGTACCAAATTGTTCTGCTCAGAAAAATGGCAGAAAAATACATTAGCATGTTGTAAAATCTTACTAAATGTCCAAAATCCTGTCCTTTAGAGGATAAATAATGCCAGACAGTTTTGATAACACACATTATCTGCTTCATTATCCAGAAGTTATATTCTGTTGATATTTCAGACTTATAATGAATACATTGTAGACAGGGAAGATAAGTTCCTCATGTTCTGTAGTTCTTCACATTTAGAACATGAAAATCAGGTAACTGATCTCATTAATGTATATAGGAGAAGCTGGTAAGACTTCAAGGCCTCCTTGTGTTGATTTAGAAGACCCTTCTGGCCAAGGAATGCTTTCTGTTCAAAAAGCAATTCATAAAAATTCTCTTTTTAGTTTTTTCCTCTATCTGTGAAAGCATTATTGCCTATAAATTAAAATACAAATTGACCTTATTCTGGCTTTTTAGCTCACCAGTCTAATTCCTTATATAGATATGATTTTATATCAGAGTGGTAAAGATTGCATTAGCAGTATATTTTTATGGCACTAGTAATTCTATGTGTGCTTGAACACCTTTGTACATCTAGTCCTTTTAAAGTGTACTTGAGATCTTCTCTTTTTCTCAATTAAGCTTGTATATCACAGCTCAAACTATGCTCCAAGATGACACTGCTGTGGTTCATATTGCTCTGATTAACATAAGAAAATGCACACTGAAAGAGTAGCAAAATTCTGTTCCCTGGTCTGCACTGCAGATCGCTCATGCCTGTGACACAGTCCTTCATTGCAACGGGTTCCTGGTGCCTCCAGTAGAAATGGTGTATGGGGTGAGAAATACTCGGAGGTAACCTGATTGCAGATAAATCATACACACTGCAGATGATAAAAGTAGCAATTTTGCCGTGTTCATTAGCTTGTGCAGGGAAGGTGGTGTTGCAGTACTTGTCCTTGCTTGCTTTATTATTTGTAGATTAATGCAGCAGTTCTTTGATCAGTTCCACATGGGAAGATGCAAGTTAATTTTTCTTTGTACCTATTGCGGTTTTCACACAGGCACATGAGACTTCCCATGCAGAGCAATTTGCAGGATTAAGGTCCAAGCTAACACGGGAAGATATGGGAATGGAATATTAATATTACAAGGCAAAAAATTGGAAGCTTATTTTCTGAAAGAGTTGCATGGGTAAATGTCTGTGTAACCGTCCTGGCCCATGCACATTCGTATGAGATTTATGCACAGAAATAGTGCACACATGTTAAAAAGGAATTTGGACATTGATTCACTGAGTACCTTTTGGAAATGCTTTTCTATTAAAAGCAATTAGAAAGTAAAAAATAGTGGAGCTATATCAATTACAAATTCTTATTAAAAATAATTTGAGTTATGTAAATATTTTTCCATTACCTCTAAACTTTATTTGAAGGAATTCACGATATGAAAGATTATGAATTTATTATGAAATATTATGAATTTATTATGAATGGGCAGGCATATGATGGTTTTGAAGTGCATTCTGCTTTTCTGCTGTCCTTCGGAGTGAGGCTGTGGTCAGGGTCAGCATGAAGCCTGGTGTGGTCAGCAGTGGCAGACACAGCCCCACCACGGCTGGGCAGGGCTCTGGGGACAGGCCACCATCCCAGGGACTGGGATTGGCAGGGCTCGTGGCAGGGCAGGGACACAGCTGTGGCGGAGCTGGAGAGCAGCACAGAGCTCCGGTAGCCACTAACATCTTGTCTGGCCTTATGTATTGCTGTTGGGTCTGTGGTCAGGGCAGTACGGAGCGTTGGAGACCCCAGATGAGGCTGATCAGGAGCATTAAGGCCTGTTAGTGCACTCAGGGCCCTGACTGAACATTGGGGTAAAAATAAGTGGTTTGATGGTTAATTGGTGGGTGGTAGCAAGTGGAGTGGTCCAGGGAATGACGGGGGGCTAGTACAGTTCAGCATATTGAGATGTGATACTAAAGCAGAATGGTTGATGCACCGAACGGCAGATCTTCAATCCAAAAAGATCTTGACAAATGGGAGCACTGAGTCAACAGAAACCACATGGGCATAAACAAGGAGCTGTTCAAAACGCTTCCCCCATGATGGGATAACCCTGTGTGCCTGAACAGAACCTGACGCGATGAGCAGCAGCCCTGCTGAAAGCAGGTGGTGGTGAGGGTGCAGGTCAAACAGAAAATTTGGTTGATTTTGCAGCAGGACTCGCCTAGAGGAGTCTCTGTAATGGGCAGATTCTTCACTCGGCATGGCGATGAACACATCATGAAACGTACAGTCTTCTAGGTGCAGCGTCTTCCAAACTGGCCAAAATGCCCCTTCACACTACTGGTGGAGAAGGGGAAGTGGCCACAAATTGATGTTAGGAAAGTTCAGGTAGGAAATTAAAGAAAACAAAACAAAGGAGCGTAGCGTAGCTGTGGGATCAGGCCAAAGCAGTTCTGCATTCTTTATCCCTAGCAGCTTCCAAGACTTGGCTAGGTAAAGCTAAGCTGAGCTGACGTAGGGCTGGCAGCAGACCCACTTACATTGGGAGTTTCAACTGGCTGATTTCTGCAGATCACTTTGTACAAATGTTGCTATCAACCTATTGGAACTAAATTTTACATACACATTTTCTGAGCAAAAGGAGCTCTCATCTAAAAATAACATTTTGTCAGCATATAGGCTGATAGAAAGAACAAATTAGCTGTCTATATAAATACCTAAACAAATAAACTTTCCCTTCATGATTGATAATGAGCCTGAAGAATTTCAGCTGTGAAATTATTTTCATAGTGCTTGATGTATCAACAAATTAGGCAGTACATTTTTGTCTTCAACTAATGTGCTAGTACCACAGAGTGACACAGTAATATCAGATTTCACAGTGATTACAGAATCATATGATTATCGTTTTTCTTAACAATAGTTGAATGCATTTTGATTTACTTCTGATTTCATCAGATGACTGCCATGAAGCCCATCACTGGGAAAGTAAGTGATAAAGGGATAAAATACACTTAAAGATCAGTTCTTTATGTGGTAAATTCTTTTACAGTGGTCTCAATTTATATAAGGATTGCTCGTTATAAATGAGGAAGAAATAATGTTTGAAATTCTCATCACTGTTAGAAAGGAGGTACTTTACAATATTATTGCAAAAGCATGCCGAGCTTAATATTTTAGTTCGGAGCAGGAGTATACATGGTGGATTCACATTGCAGAGTGATCCTGGTGCACATAAATTTGATTCCAGGAGAAACTGAACTGTAAGACGGGTTGGAGAACTAGACTCATATCTCTAGCTGCTCACAGGCATTCAGTCCATGACACCAAGCTGAAGTCCGAAGTCAAATCTCTCAAGTGCATCTGGATTGAACACCAACTGTTTGGCTTCCTGAATTTGCTTCTGTTAATAATTCAGGCATAGCTTCTGTTTCTGGGATATTATTTAAGACACTTGTTACATGCATTTAATTTTCGTGGGTTGAATCCTGACCTTACTGACATCAGTGAATGCTTTGACTCTCGCAGATTCCTCCCTGCTTCTTTCTCCTTTGAGTGTTTCCTTGCAATTGTGATATGGAGATTTAGCATTTTGTGCAAGACACTTCGTAGAGGAGTAGGGCCGTGATAAAGAGTGAAAAAAACACAAGTCCCCTATTGTCTCCTCTTTCATTACCAAATTATTCCATTCCTTTATCCATTCTTAAAGTATCAGTTTTATCTTGTGGTGCTGCAATTGGAGCTTATCATATTCCCCTGAAGAATTTCAAGTAGAAGCTGCAGTTACTGTTCAGATGCTTCCAGAATGTCACGCTTCATATTTATGGATGACATTACTCTGTGTTGTGTAACTGCATGCTGGTGCAAGGAATTTGGGCCATTTAACGTTAACGTTCAAAGGACCATGCTGAACACGGTAGGAACGTGCTGTGATTTTCCTCAGCTGTTTCCCTATTAAATGGTGCAATTTTAATGTGTTTGTGACATGAGTTAGAGTGGCTTTTTACTTAAACTAATTGATGATACAAAGTCACGGAAGTAATTGCGATCATGGAGATGGTAGATAATCAATAAGACTGGACAGGCAGTAAAAATATTTTATAGCTACTTGACATCTTTTGGAAATAGCTGTGTGAAAAAGAAATGGTACTTGCTTTTGGGTGAGAAGCAACAACAACCTCGTGTCTGTGCACTACCAGTGTTTTGTTGCTCTTTCTACTTTTGCTCTGCTTAAAAACTGAGTTTATATGGAGGATGTAAACAGGTAGCTATTAGTTGGACTAAATTTGCTCGAGTCTTTTAAAACTCATTATAAACTATTTTTCAAAATACATTCTGGTAATTCTTTTTTTTTTTTTTCTCTCTTTATAAAGGCTTCCTTCATCTCAATGAATAGAATCAAGTTAAGTCCTTAAACAGAGATTATTTACTGTAAGCGTTTTTTCTTATTAATAGGCTTAGCTGAATGGAATATGTCACAATACCTATTATTTTAGTTTGCTTAAGGCTAAAACTATGTTACAGAAGTCTGAAAAATATTGTTTAACGTATGGATGCCACACCAGGAGCAGGAGCTTGAGTGCACGACTGATTAAAGGCTGGATGACTGTTGGGCTATGTACAGCCAGGCAGTGGCTATCAAAGGACTAACCCAGGACTAACCCAAGTCTATGCAGGCCACCAGCAGCAGAGGATGCAGACCAAGAAACATCCAAATATGGCAGTTGAAAATATATAGCACAGAAACAACGCCTGCTGTTTGCTAGTGACTGGAGTTTAGCATCTGGCTGAAACAATAAACTCAAGTCGTGTGTGCTAGGAGATGAGAGCTGCTGGAAGAATGCATGACCTCATGGGTGAGGAACTTGGTAAAGGCACACAGAGTAGAGCCATAGTATGGATTCTTTGCATTCAAGCTGTAAGACAGCTGACCTTAGCGCTTTGCCAATTGTTAGCCTTCTTACCACTGTGCTGCAGATAAAACAAACCCTGCATGAGAAAGCCAGGGTTAAGCCTTACAGCTGTGCAAGGTGAGTAATTCCTCTTTAGAAGAGGGATGAGGAGTCACCAGCTTTGGAGGAATCAGCTGAGACTCCTACCTGGGACCTTCTGGCCTGGAGGTGACCTGTTGCCTTGGGAGGCTCCAAGACGCTTGTCCCTGGCATCACGCAGCCTTGTGGCCCATGAGGAAGAGCTGACGGGTGTGGGAAGGGCAAAGTCTGAAGGGAACAGGTAGCATCTGCCTTAGTCTGTTATCAGGCAGCTTTAGAAAAGAGCACCAGCTTCTCATTTGTGCATAAGTGCATGTTGCCTTTCAGGGCTTTAAATGCTTTGCTGACCAATATCAGTTTTTCACAGAGTACAGTATATGGGGTCTACTAGTAGCACTTGGCTTTCCACTGTGTCCTGTCACTTTTAATTCTGTTAGCTGCTAAAACTGGCGCATTTATACCAGCATTAAATGAGCAAAGCAGTGCAGAACTGGGCTTCCATTACAGTGCACCTAGTGAGTGCTGAAGATCTGAAGTGGAGAGGTAGAGCTGCCCTGCTTGGTTCTGTAATTTTCCTTATTTTTTTTTTTTTCTGCCTAAATTTTAGGGGTGAGGAAGGACTAGGGACTTGCAGGACTAAATTATCTGTTTCTGTTCACACTTTCTTACCTCAAAATCTGTTGAACCAAAGGGAAAGATGATGATTCTTTTCATGGTTGTGTCTTGATTTCCTTTATGATTTTGGTAGGTCCCTTGTAATTCATTTAGCCTTTCAGGAAAGGCAATTTTGGAGCCTGTAGTGCTGACAACAGGCTGATAAGCATAACAAAGAGGGTGGTCCCTTGCACTTGTCTGGGTGACTGATAACAAATAAAGGACAGTTTCCGATTTCATAGGTCACTTGCTTTTTTCTTTTAGGAACAAAACCATTTACCCACTTTCCCTCCCCACGACCCTTGCAAATGGACTGTGTGAATGATGATGTGACTCCTTTTGTGCTGACACGCTTCTTGCAGCTTCTTGCATTGGCATTTGAAAGGAAATGGCAAAGGTCAGAAGCCGATGCAGTAATGTGGACACTTGCTAAGGGAAAGAGGGTTTTGGACAGTGTAAAAGACGATCTAAAATTGTCCTATCAGAACTGGATGAGAGAGAATTTTGTAATCTTATGACTGATTTTTTTTTTTTTTTTGCTTACTAATCCAGAACATGCTATTTGATTTATCTGTATTTAACCATTGTCAAGTCTGCAACTGTCAGGAATATGCTAACTGAGCAACCAATACCTTGTTTGTATAGGAAAGCCAGTAATCACCAGATCCTTCTCCAGAGCAATCTGATACATATTCTCCGTATCTCATTATGTTGTTTTATTATAAAGGAATCTCTTGTATTTTGATAGGTAAGTTTATGAATGCAGACATTTTGTCTCATCTAACACAGTGTATTTAGGCAGACATTTAGACATAGAAATTTGGATTAGACACTGTCATTTAGAGTTTTCTAATTTTTGTAGATAATGTTAATTAC
This sequence comes from Crypturellus undulatus, assembly GCA_013389825.1. Classification (NCBI taxonomy): domain Eukaryota; kingdom Metazoa; phylum Chordata; class Aves; order Tinamiformes; family Tinamidae; genus Crypturellus; species Crypturellus undulatus. Next base: position 84,930 of record VWPW01021544.1, on the reverse strand, counting down.
TGTCTTCTGCTTTGGCCTTTTCACAGCACATCATTGCTTTGCTTCCTTTCTGTACCAAGAACTGGTTTAGCAGTCTCAGAAAAGGTTTGCTGGACAGTGGTGTATCCTGAAGATATCTGTATTTTCTTGCCATGCAAGCTGACCTATGAGCTGCATTTTCTCCCACTGTCTGAGGGTAGTGCTGTTTTTATGCAGCAAATGAGACAAAGCCTGTGTTTTATGAAGAGTGTTTCTCATAAACCACAGGTTAGAAATGCCTTATTTCATGTTCACAATATAGAAGTAATTTATTCAGAGAAACGGAAGAAGTATAAATGATTTATGCACAATTAGTAGTTCAACTTGAGTAGAAATGTCAACATTTTTTCCCCAAATGTTCTTCCTTGAAATTATTCCCCTCTTTCCCTTGGAGGATATACAGTAGCTTATATAAATCAAAATATTAAGTTGATTAAATATTAAACACTAATTCTAAACTTTTATTAAAGCGGTCTGTTACCTTTGTAAGACTGAAAACTGTCTCATCCTTCTTATGCACCACGCAATCTTCTGTACTGCATGCTGTAGAACGCAAATAGCATCGTGCTCTCTTGCTCTGTGTGAAGAGAGATGGTGTTTCAGAAACAGGCTTAGCAGAGGGTGTAAATGGATCCTTGGCTATGAGAGGGTTTTTTTTCTTTTTTTTTTTTGATAAGAGGCAGATTTCAAAATTTATTGCAAGAATCTTTTCTTTTGCAAAAACAACCTTTGGGATTTGGACACTTGTACTTTGCCTCATGATACTATTCCTAGGTGCAGCCCTGCAACCCAAACTGGGCACTTGACTTTCACGTGAAGTCGGTGCAGAGGGGCAGGAAGCTGCCAAGAGGCAGCATAAAGAACCCATGGTGAGCGCCTAGAGCACGTCGCATACACAGCCCTCCGCCTGTTACTAGCAGTGAGGTTGAATATACAGATCCTTTAGGTATTAACTTATATATATCAGAATAGGAAACACTCGGAGACTTCACTCATACAAGCATTATGGATGGTTATAGTAAGGACACAGTCTGTATCACGTAGCCAAACACTAAAGGCGAATGGCTTAAACCAACTAGTCATGTAATAAATGATAAACCTGCTTTGACACCAGCTGTCTGCACCCCCCTGCCCACTGCTGCTGATGAACTTTCAGACAGCGGAGCCAGCGCAGGGGTCTGTCTCGCTTCCTCCCCGAAGCTTGGCCAGTGCTTCGCAGGTGAAGAACTGCTGCCAGCTCGCTCAAATAACCCGGATAAAACCACGTCGAAGTAAAGCGTTATCGAATATTAAACTGCATTCCTGAATTTGGGAAATGATTCTTGATTTCTGAATTCTGCACCAAGTGCTTAGTGTGAGGGAGTGAAATCCTATTGTTTGTGTTCATAAAGGAATGGAGAGGAAATTATTTCTTGGCACGTGGAAATGGCTCAGATGATGTTTGTCAGGTTGTATTGATTCAGATTGCCCTTGAGGATCTGGTCCTGTTTGGATCCCATCTGCTACTTTATTTATAGTCCACGAAAAAAGGAAATTCGAGGACCCTCCAGTGCATCTCCAAAACAGTCATCAGTAACTAGGATGTAAGATACGGGCAATGGGACGGGCGCATTGGCTTTAAAACTGACTTTATCATCACATCATAAGTAGCAGGTTTTTTGACCTTCTCTTTTCTCTGCAGTCTAACTAGAATCTTTGGCAGAATTTGGATAATTGGTTAGTGCTGTATTTTATTTGATTTATATATGTGGTGTAAGGTGCTTCAGTTGCTAATATTTCACTAGATACACTTCTGCGTGAGAGAATATTTTGAAATAAGGAAATGGCACACACCTTATCATGCTCCAAAGTATATTTAAGTTTGCATGCGAGAAAACTTTGCAGAAACTACTAGTCTGCGTATTTTCCTGATTGGTCTCGTCTTTTCCACTTAAAAATTTTTATTATTTACATTGAAAACCATCTTTGCTTCGTGTGGCTCCTGGTCGTACACGATGGGTTCGTTGTGTTGCTAGTTGAAGCCAAGCACTAGCTGGTTCTGTTGCTAAGGAAGAGAGAGCAAGGTGCTGTCTGAAGGTCCAAAGGGCGAGTAGCATATACAGAGATGTATAATCTGAGCAGAGAGTTTCTTTCTGTAGCATTTTAACGTGTCATATGCAGACAAAAAGAAGACATAATCCTTATGAAGAAGAAAAGTTTACTAATTCTGGACATTAGGATGAGAGTCTGGCAAAAGAGTGACTCTTTAACAGCTATTTCTATGGTGCACATGAGAACAAAGTTTTACCAAAGATTTTCCATGTTAAGTTTCATTTCCATATGGGGAATTTTACCTGTTACGATACATCAAGACATTTAATGTGTCCTTGTAATTCGGTGGGATGGCACAGCAAAATTTTATTATGGTCATGACAAGAGAAATTCAGAAATTGAGCTCAGTTTAAAAGCTCCTTCATCTTCCTCTAGTGATCTGGACAGTCTTTGCACCGACCTGCTAGGGAGCTGCCTTAGGTAGCATTTTATAAATAAAAGAAATAAAATTGAAAACCTCGTTCAAGGAAATTTCTAAGATAAGCAAAATTAAGCTTTTTAAATTTTATTTGAACAGGTCTTGCTCTCTTCTGCTTGCTAAAAGTTGTCCGAGTCTCATGCAACATGATACTCCAGAGCTGATATTTTTCCTGTCTCTGCAATGTTTTCAAGCTTTTTCTTTTTTTTTTTTTTTTTTCTTGTTTTGTCAGGCTCTTTTTTAGATTTTGTTCTTTTCATTTGCCTGCATACTTCATATCCACCCCTGGTAGATGCACTTTAATCTCCTCTGATTCTCCGGGTTGTAACCGAGGGTCTCCTGCTTGCCACAGTGAGTGCTGGAAGCCCTCGGGGAGATGTTCGGAGGTGGAGGCTGGAGACTTGTGTTCTTGTGTATGATCATATTCAAATTACCATTGCTGATCCAGTTTGAAAACACTTTTTATTATTTATTATTATTATTATTTAGGAAATAACTCGTTTCCTTGATCAGTATCAGTGAATCTGAGATTATATATTACACTGTTGGTAGCACCCTCCCATCAGCAGCTGTTACCATAGATTTAGACTAAAATTTTTTTTCTTAGTGAAATATTATTTATGATTCTGTTTTTGCAACCCTCCCAGCATTTTGTACTGGGAAATGGAAACAAGAAACAGAGGAAGAGGCTCTGGAAAAGGGAGCAGATCGCACTCCTGTGCCTTATCCATTTTGCGTAACACAGGAATTACTTTAGCAATCGGTGTTTTCTCTTTGCTCATTGTAAGGACGGCCAAAGATCCTGATTTAATCATCCAGCCCTGCGAGTGCTTTGCAACCCTCCCAGCATTTTGTACTGGGAAATGGAAACAAGAAACAGAGGAAGAGGCTCTGGAAAAGGGAGCAGATCGCACTCCTGTGCCTTATCCATTTTGCATAACACAGGAATTACTTTAGCAATCGGTGTTTTCTCTTTGCTCATTGTAAGGACGGCCAAAGATCCTGATTTAATCACCCAGCTCTGCGAGTGCCGTGGTCGTGATTCACACCGTTGTGAAGCAAACAAATGTTTCGCAGTAAATTGCCAAGGGATAGCGGCTCCTCTGTGCTGTTTTCACTCAAATAGATTGTCTTTTAAGCAGTTGCCTCATAAAAAGCCTTTGCTGTGTATGGAGCTTTAATCAAAATGTCACTAAAGCCAGAGTTCTGGTATGCTTCGTTGGAAACACATCCAATACCCTTATTTATTAAATCGCCTGGTGTCGATTCCAGCCACCATTAAGCGTAGTAGGCAGAGATGGATGAGCGAGTGACAAAAAGCTCGTGTCGGAGCTTGCACGGGCTGATGTCTTGATCTCTTCATACAGCCCCCTGGGGCCCGTGGGGCAGCTGCGGTCACCCATATCAGAGAGACCCCCTCCGCGCGCCCTGGTGTGACAGGGGAACGGGTGACTCCTGGCAGTGCCTGCTACATCGGGTCGATTCTAGTGCTTAATTGGAGAACACGCTGAAATCAGGAAGGGGACACGTGGAGGAGGAAGTGAATGTCAGTGTAACAGCCGGTCACTGAACGTGGGTCGGCTGCCCTGACAAGCAGCGTGGCCTCCCGACCCCCGAGCATCCATCCCGGCCTGAGAAAGGCGAGCGAAGCCTCTTGGAGACGACGTTGTTTTAAAGCCGAGTTAGGCTGAATGTCACTCTTGTTCGGCTTTCCTGGGAACTGACCCTTGCTGCCCTTTGGTCCTGTGTGCACAGCTGGAGACCGCTTCTTTCCGGAGCTTCCCGAATCCGACACGTGCGGCCCCCCCAGCTGGACTCCCGAAAGCAGCGCCCAAGCCTCGGGAGATGCCTTAGAACCTTGAAAGTGAAAAATGTGCCGTTACGTTTCTGAGATTTTTACAAGTTGTGACCTATTTGTATTTCTCTCACCTCTCTAATACACAAACAGGCTTTTATGTGTGCCCAGTAACAGCATTCAGTGTATTCCTTCATTTTCCAGTGTCTGGGGCTTCTGCGGATTCAAAAAGATGATGCATATTGTTATTGGAGCATCATAGTAGAAATACAAGATGTGCAAAACTGTGCATGAGTGAACAGGCCTCTGAAGCCTGCCAATAGCTATTACAAAAGGTTAATTTTGTAACGTAGAGGATTGGGATATAGTTTTGGCTGGTGCTGGCTTTTTTCAGGGTAATTGCCCTCTTACTTTTTTTCCCTGGAAGTCAACAGTCTGCTTTCCCTTCTGATACATGGCTGCTCTAACACCCTTGAGAATTTAGACATCATTTTAATATAACTTACAGTCCCTCGCTGCCACACTGGCCTGGTTCTGTGATCTGGACTACCGCTCTGCGTGAGGCTTGCTAACACACAAAGACTTTGTGGATTTGGACCTTACATCACAACGGACAGTTTTCAAATGATTTTAAGACGGCAAGCTGCAGTGGATGGAAGTAGACTGACACTCCCTTAAGCAGGAGGAAGGGAATGCATTAATTATTTTCTCCTATTGCTATTTTCCTTTGCAAATAGCCGTGGATAAGCACCTGCATCCCAGGGAGCTCAGCACACCAGCTGCGCCTCCAGCAAGGGCTCAGCGCAATTCAGTGCAACTTGGTGAAACAGATAGATTTAAAGATCACATGGATATTGCTAATTTTGATGCTAATTTCTGTGTAAACGTCTATGCCAAAATCTTGGGCTTGCATAATAATCTCTACTTTGCCTCCTTTGCTTCTTTTGTGGTGATACTTTATTTTTTGTTTCATATGACAGCACTGAATGCAGAAAGTGCCTGTCTTTCAGAAGGCTGAGTCTATTTAGGTCTTTCCAGAACAAATTCTCCTTATGGTATGACATTAGTGGCATGTTAGGGAGGTGACAGCTTTGCACATTGGAAGTCAGGCTTTGAAAGCTAGAATATATTTGCAAATGAAACAGCTGATTAATTTGAATGCACAGCTTTCAAGCAGTGCTCTTTGGAGTGCACTGTTCAATCAAGATTTCCCAATGTATATAACGATTTAAAATGCTGTCATAAATTAGATGATTCCATTGATGGAGTGATGGAGTATGGATGGGCTTTTTTTTGTCTGCGTTGGTTTGTAGGAAGGTGGCATTCTGCTGTGATATAATAGATATTTTATTTTTGAATATTCGTCATTATTAAACAAGAGGAAGGAACATCACAGAAAACAACATTTTAAAGGAAGCTGTAAAAGTTGGATCGCGGTGAGCAGTTCATGGCTGTGCAGTGCAGTGTTTGAATGATTGTTTTACCTTTAAAATTAGTTTCAGACAAAATTACCATTCTTTAAGGATACATTTTTAATATCATCAACTTAATAATCATCATACAAAACCATTAGAAAGGTTCCCACTGCACAGTCAAGCCCTGTATTCCAGGGAACATAAGTACCTGCTTATCTTCAAGTGTGGGCAGCTAAAGGCAAGTGAAGCTCTGCTGTTCCTCTGTTCTATCTGCAGCGCTGTATCAACCTTTTAAATTACTTGCGTTTCCCTCTAAAGAGGGGTCGGCCACTGTAGCCCTCTGTGAGGTCGAGGCCGGTCTCCGGTTTGCAGTGTGGTCGCAGCATCTCGCGGTGCTGCTGCGGTAGCGGCACAAACTACATGGCTGGGAAATGCCCCTCAGCTGGAATTGCGCTAGGAATGTGCACAGGTATGAATACCTTCCTCTCTTCCCTTGTTTCCTTTAACCTATTTACTGGTTCCCCATATATCATATTTTAAGTTCATTATGCCTTCTTTAATGCATAAGGAAAAAGGAGTAATTTTCATTTTTTTCTTTTTTTTTCTTTTTCCTGAAGCTAAAATGTAGTGTTTATTATTTTGTGGAAGAGTTATTTCAATATAAATTATATATAAAGTATTACTCTGAGATCCTAAACAACTGATATTGTCATTTTATGCCTGAAATACCTTAAGATAATTGTGAATTTAAGCACTTTTAAAAGTCACAGTATGCTGAGATTTCTTTAAAAAAATCAAAAGTACTTTTTATTCTCCAGTCATACAATATAATACAATACAGGTGTGTTTATATTATATTTTTATTGTATAATGCAATAATACTGAATAACATTTACCAGCATTTACATATTACTTTTCTCAGGGATCAAATTTTAATCCTGATTCTTGGATTAGAATAGCCTAGAATAGACTGGAATAACTATGTTGATCTCTGTGGATTGAATTTTGGTCTCCTTTTTGTAAAGAAGATAAGTGATAAGATTTGATAAGTGATATAAGCCAAGTAACTTTTTGCACTAGAGTAATGAACTTAATCCAGATAGTATTGGATACTTTAAACATTAGTGATCAATGCTGAAGCAAAGAGGTATTTTTAGGTCATTCTGAAGAAACATTAGAGAGAAATTTACTTGTTTTTCTCTGTCTTTTCATTTTAAAGTTCATTTTTTTCAGCTATAGAAATGATATCCAGATTTTTTTTAAGGCTAAGCAGTAAGTGGTACTGGATTTATATCTAACTGTAAAGCCTTTCATGAAACACATCTAAGGAACAGTGACACTTATTTGAGCTGTAAATTTATGTCTGTTAAACTGTTTTAGCACTATAATCTTTGATAATTAAACCAAGAATTTTTAAGGAGTTATTTTTACACTATATAGCAATTTTGGAACTTATTCTATTTGTCAGACTTGCATTAAAGAACCAACTTAATTTATTAAATGATATTTTATGCAAGAGTAATTTCCATTAGAGGATATTTTTTCGTGTAATTTGCAGGGAAGCTTTAGACTGCAGAAAAAGACTTGACAAAAAGAAGAGAAATATTTGTGCAGCAGAAGTTGTAATTATGAATATGGGTGGCTAGACCCCTGTCAACCAAGTGGTTTATACAGGACAGGCTTCTAAAATAGTATGGTCTGGTCCAGCTTCTGGTACTTTAAAGTGAATATCTAATTTAAGGAATGACTTGGTCACTCCTATGAAACACCTGGATGGTTTAAAATTTGCTTAAAACACTTGCTAAACTGGGAAATGGGAAATGTGATTGCAAATAAAGAACCTCTACTGAGGGCTAAGAGGGAGAGGAAACTTGTACAAGTCTAAGGGCTGCATCAGTCTAATAAAGAAATGCTCTGCATGTCCCACGTTACCTTTGGATCTGCTTTAACAAGAATTTTAATTTTTCTGATTTACTGCAATATGGCAGGGAGCGTATTAATGGAAAATTATTGAAGTTTCTGTAACTGAATAGCGGAAACATGTGGAAAAGGAATCCAACCATTAAGAAGTCTGGTACTGAAATCGGGTATATTCTGAGGCATTTTCAGCCTACATTGATTCTAAATCACTAAACACTAAAGCTGTTCTATCAGAATAAGGAAGACAGTTATGATAGAGAAATTAGGTCTTACTCCCCAGATGTTTGTTTTAACAAAATCAAAATAAGCATTTCAAATGAAGTGTTTTTTATTTGGAAAAGAGAGAAGAGCTAAAGTCTACATCTGGTCCTGACTATTAGTATCCTTCTAAATATATAAAATTATTGCAGACTGTTTGACCATCAGTGTGTCATATTTGAATGGCAAATACAGATAAAGAAGGCAAAGAAACTAAGTAGTTTATTATTATTATTATTTTGTTTGTTCTTGGTCTTTCTAACAGAAGAAATGTCTTTGTGGCGTAGGTGATGCATTCTGTGCATTCCATTGGAAAATATGGTTTCCTAGCGTTCCTCATTCAGGACAGTAGCTAGATGCCGTAGATTAACCTGTGTTTTTCTTTCATTAGGCAAAAGTTGTTCTAAACACGTATGAAAAACTGTGTGATTAAAGAAACAGCCAACAGTCACTATAGATGCCTCTCTCATCAGCAAAATGGGCTAAGATGGAGTTTCCAACATTTGCAACATTCTGAATCTGTAACATCCTTAGAAACTGCTAATGTTACGTACACGTAGTATTTATACTGTACTGACAGGAAAACATACCTGTATCTTAGCGGTTTCCTAGGAATAGGAGGAGGAGGATGTGACCCTGTGCCACGTGCTCTAGGTGTCCCTGCTTGAGCAGGGCGGTTGGACTAGGTGGTTGGTAGAGGTCCCTTCCAACCTCAACCAGTCCGTGATTGTGAGGAGTATCTGAGGAGTATAGAGGCTACAGAATGAGATGAGCATGTCTCAAGATGAAGATTTGAAATTCATCTGTTCTGTGGCAGTTCGTTAAACTGTGTTAAATCTTGTAAGATTTGGAAAATTCATTTGCTATAATACTGGCTACTTTCATTTATTGGTTTTCTATGTCACATCTCAATTTTATAACCCTCTTCTGTGCATATCACGGAACAAGTGGTGGTGGGTATAAGAGATGCAATGCACTTCGCTTGCACGAGAGAAATAGTCGTATGCTTTATTGGTGTGGAGAGTGGCTTCAGCAGTGACCTTGCCTTTGGATCTTGTTATTTACTCCATGAGGACAAGTTTCTAGAAAGTTCCCAAGGAGACCGCTGAGTCACGGGGTTTGGATCCAACTTCCTAGAGGTGTGGCTGCCCTCAAGGTGCGTCTGGATCCATTCTTAGTCCCAGATGTGGTCAGCAGTTTATTCCTAAATTATTATGTGCACTATCGATCCTAGATAGACTTTTGTAAGGGTTACAATGTTTTAGAAAGCTTCAGCGTGCTCTGTTCACTTACTGTGCATCTACTGCTGGTGAGGATCTCCTACCCTCGAGGAGCATCCTTGAGATGTGTCTCTGCAAGGGGACATCCTGCAGGATCCTGGCCAGAGAGATCTAGGGGCACTTGGGCTGTCCCATATTTATGGGATAAGATACTCACTGCACATCAAGAACTGCTGCTTTATCACGAGCTTGCTCTGATAACTAGAGGATTTTAGTGCTCTTTGCATCAGTCCTCCCATATCCAGTTCTCTGCTTGACTTAGAATCAGTGGGATTTAAGCACACCGTGTGACAACTTGCACAGTATTTCACAACATCTGCCTTTTTTAGTCTTTGCAGTGTCTGGTTCTCTGTAAGTCTCTCCGTTCACCCACATACGTGAAATGCAAGTACTGTCAGCTTAATAGGTCATCAAAATGTATAGCTGTGTTAAAACACAGTAGTTTTTGCAGTAGGAGGTATTAATGCAGCAACACTGGTAATTTCTGTGTAGATGGTTAATAGTCTGATTGTGGTACAGGTTCTTCTTTCACATGGCTTCTATAAATTGTAATAATAGTTTCTGTTTGCCCTATAGCATTGCTTAAGATGCTAACACATCTTATACAAAGAATGGCTGAGAGTCCTGCTTTTATCATAATTTCATAGCCTTTTCTCCCTCCTTCAGTGACAGCAAAAACTTCTCTAAAAGGCATCTGTTTCTGAAAGTGAAGGTTATTCTGAACAAGAAATATAGGGCTTATTTAGGAAAAAAAAATACAGCAGGGCTTGCACTCTTACTGTTTCTGAGTCAAATCTCATTTATCCTCATTTCTCAAATGCCACTTTTTTATTGAATTAGGAGCTATGTGATTTTTTTTTTTTCTTTCTTTCTTTCTGATAAGCCAGGAGATATTGACCTATTTTGGAAACAATTCTCTTTCCTCTAGCTACCTATAGCTTTCATTATTATAATTGTTATTTTTAGGTGTTCAGATGTATGCAAGGCATAAAATTTGGGCAAAACATAATCTTAGTTGGAGAGGGTTGTATCTGGAACACCAGCATACAAAACTGGCAGTCTTAAGCTGGATGCCTGCCCCTTTTTAGACAGTATCCAGGCAGAATGCAGGTAATGGGCCTTAAATTATTAAGTATATGCAGTCTACAAAGCCACGGTGTGTAAGTACATGAATCTGCTTTCCTTGAAGAAAAATTGCATACGTTTCAGTGGGGAAAATGTTATGGCCAAGTAGTTCTGCGTATAGATCTCTTTCCTTCACAAATATACTTGACCAGCACTCTCTTCTGCCAGTATGGTTTGGTATATAGTTTAAAATAAAATGAGATTTTAATGAAATTGAAAGAAAGATTTCTTAGTTCGGCTCCATTTATTCTGAGGTCTGCTTGGAGCATGACTTGGCACACGTAAAAATCCTCTCGTTGTAGGAAAGGTAATTGTGCTGTTATGAAAAAAATGGTAAATAGAAAAAGAGATTTCTGTGCGTCAAAGTGACTGTTAGTCTGGGCTGGACAAAACTGTAATATGGATGGATGGATGGATGGATGGTTGTGACTATTTATTCATCAGTCTGATCACGCCTCGGTCCAGCAGCTGGGCTGTAACTTCTCCTTCGCCAGGGAATGACTGTGTCAGTCTGTCCTGAATCAGACACAGTCGCTTTGCAGTGGGACATCCAGTGCGATGCTTCTAACCTTGTTAGCAGCCTAACCTTTTGCACCGCCTTCCCCGTGCTGCCCTGTGCAGAAAAATGACGGCTGCTTCTTTAAGCCATGGGGCTGCGTGGCTGCTGTGACAGCTTTCCAGCTGTTAAATAAACTGCGACCAGGAGCAGCTGTCGGGCAGATACTGCACTGCAGGCTGCAATTAAAGGAGTCCCAGGCAAGTGCCTCAGTGCCAGGGGCTCTGGCTTCCTTTTGTCCTGCTCGGATGGATAGTTGAGGAGGAGCTTGAAATATCTGAAGTGTCTGTTACTAAGAAAGACATGCGTGTCCGGCGAGCCTGGAGAAGCAGCATGCAGAAACACAGACATTAGATCCTGCGAATAATGCTGATAGTATTACTTAAATTCTTGTGGGTAGGAGACAGTAATTATACTCAGCTTCCACAGTTTTAAAATGCCATTTTGTCATTTATACTTTTAACAGTAGTCTAGAGAACAAAAAAAAACCACACTTCCTAAGTTACTCATCTTTATGTTGGACTTTGTTGCACAAACAGATAAGAGAAAGATGGTTTCTCCCATAGAAAATCCGATATGTTAAAATGAATGTGCAAGAATATGCACAAAAATAATCTTTTAAAGTCTTTAAGATTTTTGTATGCAATTGGTATTGGAAGGAACTTGATTACAGCTGGGGAAGAGTTTAATTGGAATTAAAGTAGACTTTTTGCCATTTTATCTAAGTTGATATAATCTAACCTAACCTACCTAGAGTGAAGCATCTAGACTAACTGTATCAGGGATTCTGAACTAGGAATCATTTAGATCCCCAGTAAAGGCAATGTAGAGAGGCGGGCAGGTCATCTCACCTTCTTTAGGATGAAATGAGTCTCCTCTAGGGATGCTGTTTTCCAGAACTGTAGCAACAGCCTATTTAAAAAACAAGCAACAAAACAGCCTGGGTGCCTAACCTTTATAGGCAAGGTCCTTGCTGTGCTATGTTCTAGCAAACTATTACTGCCTTAAGAGAAATAAAATAAATAAGAAAAAGGACAGGGAGGAGAACATCCAGTAATAAACAAAGCAATGGCAAATGGAAAAAGTCAATTTAAAAATCAATTCTCCCTGATTTCTTCTATCGACTGTTTTTAGAAATAACACCCAGATTTTTTTTAACTGAAGTAGATAATAAAAAAAACAAACAACATTTTGTTCAATAATTTATTTTATACTTTGAAAAGCACTTGGGTGTAATGGGTTTTACTCTTTCCGCTTTTGTATGGTGCATTCTTTCACACAGAAAAATAGAAAATGTAAAAAAATGGCAGACGATAACAGGGCCATGCAGATGCTTTCTCAATCCCTTCCCCTTCCAGTACTTACTCACATAGTTTCCCATGAAAAGACACTATTACTACTGAATTCAGCAGACTGAATTCTTAACAGCTGCTGCGATACCACCCCTGCCGAAGGGCTTGTCCCATGAGGCATTTTTTAAATTCCAGATACCACATTTTCATCAGAACTTGCACAATTTTGTTTCTTTATTCTTTGCAGAGAATCAAATGAGTATTTTATACACTAAAATTCTTCCTGGGAAGAGGACTTCTTTGCCCATTTTTCTTTTGGTTGGATTTTAACAAGGTGGTTGGGCAGAAAACAACTATAAAACTATAGAACACACATCAGGCCATGCTACATTTACACCAGTAGGAGGATGAGCTAGAAGGTTAGGGAAATTGTAACCTCTGGTGGCTTGGTGCAGCCTTGGAAGCTGCCTGCCTTCCTGTCAGCACGAGCTACTTCCACTTGGGAATTTGCCTAATCTCGTGAAGATACCGTGAAGATAACCATGAAGATACCGTCTTCGGAAAGGCTTCAGGTATGACTGCTTTTCTGCAGGGGCAGGTAGCGTGTTCGAGGCTCGTGTGCAGGAAGAGAAGGACTTGCAGAGCTGCAGCCCAAGTGCTGTTGTACAAACCCTGCGTGGCTCAACTCCGAAGGGAAGGGTCCCCTAGGGCAGCTGCGCTGTGTCTGGCGTGACGCTGGCTGTCGGCTTGCACCGCTGCACGCTTTGTGCCTGGTGCCACGGTCTGGTACGGCTGTAGAAGGCAGTAAAACTGGCAGTGGAATATATGGTATGTGGGAGGTTGGAGATTCGTTGAATGTGACCACTTCGCTTCACGATGTTGCTGCGTATAGGACATTTGCAGCTGTATATATCTAATCCATCATCTGATTTATGCTAACACTTTATCACTTTTTTTTTTTTTTCGTTATTGGTAAGTCTCTGGTCTGCAGCATTTCATGTTCTTCGAGTGGACTTTTACAAAATTTCACTATGCTGTCCAGGTTGGTGGAGTTCAGTATGTCAAATATATGATATAGGTATCCAGAGCAAAAGAAGATTTATAACAGAACCTTGAAAAATAATGTACAGTCTTATTTTCCAAAATAATGTGTGGATTGAGAGGAAAAAAAAATGCTTTTGAATTTTCAGTTTGTTGTGGATGAAAGTAAAACTTAGTACATATTTTATTTAAATACATTGATTTTTAAAGTATCTACTAAAAGACTTGTAGACCCTGCAAACAAATAAGTTAATGTAAATAAGAACCTGAGTGAGAAGGTCTCATCTTGCACAAGTGATTTGGGAAGCAGAGTGGGCCACTCCACACTCTCCCAAGGTTTTAGAATCATAACTTTTATATAGTGGGCATTGTACTGTATGAGTGCTACCTTCTCCATCAAAAACATCAGTGAAATGATGTCCCCTTGTGGGGAAACATACCCTTGGTTGCACAGAGGGAACACGACATTGCCGCGGGCGGGTAGAGGACTGGGGTGGTGAGTGTTCCTGCAAGCTGGAGCGTGCCCTGTGACACGGAGTGCGGCTGAGGCAGGGCGCTGCATGTGACCATCTATTGATTTATGTCTTAGCGCCTGTTCAGCTGGTTGTCGCTCCAAATGGGATCCGGATGAGCGTCCTGCTGCCCCTTTCGAGTGGAGGCAGGATCACACTCCAGGCCAAGGCCTTTCAGGGCTGGGGCAGCTTCATCTGCCCGCGAGCCCGACCGATGCGCAGGGGAGTTGATTCCAGTGACGGGGCTGGAGGCAGCTGGGCCGGGTCTAGCAGGGGGAGCAGAGAGGCAGAGGGTTAACTTTGTGATAGGCCTTTTTTGTCACCGTCGTAAGGGTGGGGTGCCAGCCTGGCACTATCAGACAAGGAACAAACCACTGTATTAAGGATGAGGTATTTTGTTCAGNCAGAGAGGCAGCGGGTTAACTTTGTGATAGGCCTTTTTTGTCATTGGTCATAAGGGTCGGGTGCCAGCCTGGCACTATCAGACATGGAACAAACCACTGTATTAAGGATGAGATATTTTGTTCAATGCATCTCAGATATTGTCCTAATACAGAGTGATGTCATGGCAGTTTAGAGGATACAGTTCTGCGTGAAGATTAGGCAGCAAAGTATTAATCACGATTAATTGTGATTAATTGCATGTGGCCAGTGAAAAGACATCAGTCCAACCATGGACTGGGAATGATGGGTTGTTGAAGCTCTACAGCTGATCCACAAAACTTCGGGGGTGTTTTCAGATAAAACGCTGATGCTAAACGCGTGTGAACGCTGAGAGAAACTTTCAGCACTGACACTGACAGTCTTCTCAAAAGCTTTTGGTCCTGAGAACAAGATCCATTAAAACTGCTCAGGGGTGAATGAGACTAGTGAAATACTTTCAGTCTAAAATATTTTCCCTTTTTTTTTTTTTTTCCATTTCCCCCCCCTTTTTTTTTTTTTTTAAAAAAAAAAAAAATAACCTACAGAATCCAGTGAGGAGTTAATGGGAGGTGCTGAACAGGCAGTGCAGGATCACTGATTTTAGACAAAGATTTAAATGATAAAAATAAGAGAGAACACAAAACATGGGAACATAAAATGGGCCAGACCATGGGGCTGCAGAAAGAAAGTGAAAACAGTAATAACACAGGCCGAAATTATGGTTAGTGACAAACTACGTCTCTAACTTGCTGGTTGCCTGTGCATTAGTTGATTTATATTTATATATATATGTAAATATGCATATGTGTGGTACAATTCTAGGTTTTAGGAAACCAGACTTCAGTTTCTTTT
>VWPW01021544.1:9253-69766 GCA_013389825.1 Crypturellus undulatus | reverse complement strand
GCCTAAAATAGACTGAAAAGAGGTTTGTCTTAAATGTGGCACCTTTGTAAAACTTGTTAATTTTCTACCAGGGTAGGTTTGGCAGTTTGGGTTGCCAAAAAGTCCTTCCGGTAGGAAAAAAAAAATAATCTCCTTTATCATTTGGATAACTAATCCTCTGAAGTGTGAGGAAGGATCCCTTAAAAATAAGTGGCAAAGTAGCAAATCCATAATAGAGGCTGTGCCCTTTTAAGATGCAGATTATGGTTTAACATAAAACACATTGAAGAATCCAGCCTCTGTATTCTTTCTCATTCTTCCAAATTTTCTTTGCTATAGCAAAAATAGAGAGCCTTCCTTTTACCTATTCTCCCCATGTTCATGAAAGTAATCAGTTCCACGGTGTCACACTGAAGACAGGATGTTCTTAGGATGCCTGGTTATGTAGGTGTGTACATGTGTTTATGTATCAGTTACAGATTTCAAAGCAGAGAGCTGTGACAATGACAGAGATACTGAGTGAAGAACAAGCTGTGTGGCTGGGCAAGCTGTGACCTTACCTTGTTGCTTGAATAAACACGTACCTCACTGGGATGAACTTGCACCATGACTCCTTTCCTCCTAGACACTGTGACATATAAACATATAAGCCGTCGGACGGATCCAACACTTTNATACTGAGTGAAGAACAAGCTGTGTGGCTGGGCAAGCTGTGACCTTACCTTGTTGCTTGAATAAACACGTACCTCACTGGGATGAACATGCACCGTGGCTCCTTTCCTCCTACACATTGTGACATATAAACTTATAAGCTCTTGTAAGCTCTCAGATCCAACACTTTTCCAAAGGTTTTTTTTTTTTTTTTTCTGGGCATAGGGAATCCGGGACACACAGCAGCATAGCACTGCCTGTTCCCCAGGGAAAACCAGGAGCAGGTGCTGCCAGAACAACCCATTCCACCTACGCTCACTGCTGCCTGTCCTGCAGGCTCCTTGATGGGCTGCAGGCCAGCAGAATAACATAGGAATGACATAGGGACCTCTGCTACAGCTGGTCATAGATACTGATGGCATGCCTGATTTTACAGCCAGCTTAGTGTGGATCCTCTGCAGAAAACTGTATGAGAAGAATCCCGTCTTCAAGAGCTGTCGAGCCTATATAATGGCTATACAGTGCTAGGACCTTGGTGACTTCCAGCAAGGGGCAGCTAGTCTGATCTGTCCTATGATAAGGATGATGTCTGGACACCCACTGCCAGGCAGACTTTAGCTGATGAGAAAGAAAGAAGCAAAAAACATGTCTTAGTTAAACTGGGGAAAGAGAATGCTGTTAAGGTGTAGCTTGAGTATTTTGGCCCATCCAGGGAGATGATATCTTTTTTTTCATCAACCAAAGACAATTCTTGTAGATTGTATATTTACTTATGTCAGCATAGTCTGACTTTTTGCCTTTTTCTCATGCTGAATGATTGCATACAACTTGGTTGTGTTAGGTTTTTGAGAAGAGTTTGTGAAAGTGTGCTGTGTGAGTAAAGGAAGGTAGAGAGCATGTCTAAAGCAGACTCCAAGCCGTATCAGGGTACTTCAGGATCGATGTACCACACAGAAGTTAATCTGTCAGCCTTTATTTGTGTTTGAGATCTTCACAGATATCTGCCATTGATCTGATTGGACAACTCTCTCTCTCTTTTTGGTTTCTGCAGGATAAAGTCATGGGTAGATAAGATGCAAGAAGACCTCGTAACGTTGGCACGAACGGCAAGTGGAGTGGACCGGCTCGCTGCGGTGAGTTAGAAGACATTTCTTAGACTGCAATAACTAGAAGGGAGAAATGAATGGTGTACACAATAACCAGAAGAGAGAAATGAATGGTGTATATCATCTAGACATTACAGTTATTTCATCTGAGCACAATAATACGTTCTGGGGAATTAAACTTGGTAGTGTTTATTTTCTATAATGTTTACCAAGAGAGAAATGAGCAACAAGCATCCATTAATTCACTCTTTAATTTTGCAGCACTTGCTCATTGCTAATATTTAATCAGCTTTGCAGTTTCAGGCATAAGGTTTACCATTATTACAACATCCCACCTGAAGCAAGCTCTTTTATTATATGTTTGTCAAATATGGTATCCAGGAAGCAGTCATTCAAGATGATGGAAAATTCTGCTGTCTTTCCCCTGCCTCCTTTTATGAAACAGTGGATCTCTGGGATGATGGAGGATTAGATAAGGAAAGGAAGCTTTGCTATTAGGGCAAGAACTGAAGTTATTCTTTCAGCCAACAATAGCCCATGGAATTAATAATAGTAACAAATAAATAAAAAACTGAAAAAAAACCCGCTCTCATTTCCATGGAGAGAAAGCTATATTTTTGAATTTTATAAATATTTTTGGAAAATCATATTTTTTTAAAATTCTGTCTTGGTAAACAGTGAAAGGATGTTAAAGATCCGGATTCAAGTACGAAATATATTGTTCTTCTAGACAACTATCCTAAGCACAAGTTACAAAATCAATCTCTCCCTACCTAAAAAGAAAATCCCTGAAAAAAAATTCCAAAGAAAGGCTTATTGACACTGATCAGAGCCATCCAAAGGTTTTTCATTTGATAGAAAGGGTATTAACTTGAGAAAGTTGCATCCATTCTAGTGAAAGAGGTTGTAGATTGTCTGAAAAAAAAAAATTGTCTGTTGCTGTGAAAGCAGCTGAACACTGTGCTGGGGAGCTGAACATGGAAGCCCTGAAATTTGGTTTTCAGCAGTCATAATCTCTCCAAATGATTAGTGAACAGTAGCTGTGCTTCAAAGCTATTAAGTGTAATATAAAAAACATGCTGAGAAAATCAGGTCTTAATGCTCTCAAACTTGACACCGCAGTTTCCTGTAACACCCAGACATGCACCTAGCTCATGTCCCAGGAGTCTTTCTCCTTATCGACCAAGGAAGAGCCCAGATTGCCAGCTCAGATGTCCATGTTTGCATTGTAGAGGTCTCAGGTGATATCATCACCAGCCTGCCTAGGGAAAGACTGTGTTGATGCATACATAAGGGACATAAACGAAGGTCACAGAGATTGATTTTAGTTTTGGCCTTCATAATATTTGTGGATTGGGCAAACCATAAAGTTTTGCTGAAGAGTTTCCACTAAAAGAATGAAGTGTCTGTGCTGTGATGGACTAGGCTTGCCGTGCCTTTTTTTATTTCCCCCACCATTTCCTCATTCAAAATCATACCACTGATCCGCCAGTGGAGTTTGCATTTCTGCTGCACTGGGAGGACTGTCTTTCACCTCATTGAGACCTACTCTACGTTACTATCTCAGTTCCCATCTTCGCTGCCCAGCCATCTGCCCTTCACCCTTTTAGTCTTCCTGTCCCTCGTTTAAGATTTTTATCCTAAATCTGTTCCCACTTCACACTCCTTCCCTCTCTTCATTCTGCTCTTTATTCTGCTTCAGCATTTTCAAATGGTGTGGGGCCAGCAACCCGACTGCACCTTTTCCCTTCAGCAGGTATTTTTCTTCCCTTCTTTCATTTTTTTTCTTTCTCCATGAGCCATTCCAGCTCTATTTCTTCATGTGTTTAGACTACAAGAAGGACAGAGGTGGCCTCAGAGAAGGCAGCAAGCCGGGTTTTGGCTGCTGAGGATATGCGATGCTCCCTAGGCTGGAATACACTTGTGCTTGAGATCTGGGGATTTAGCTGACAAATCTCTGCAGTGACCTGCACTTGTTTTTCAGGCTGTAAATTTGCTAGCTTTGGGAAGCATTCACCACGTAGCAAGATGTATGTCTCTGGAAAATCATTAAAGATGTCAACTTCTTTGTCCAGAGTACAGGGGCAATAGGGCATTTCAAAACAAAATGATTTACAGGGCATCTCTAACTTGAGCAAAACAATGAGCTAATGTCTGAATGATTTTGCCTGATATTTCTAGAAAATGAAGCATTATATGATAACAATCCCTTGGATAACAAAAATCCAGGGGATTGGTCTTGTCACTCTTCTCTCCTCCTGCCCCCTTTTGGAAAACGCTAGTTCAAACAGGGAATATTTGGTAAACTTAAGGACTGCTAAAAAGTCTTAAAATGAGAAGTGCTGGGCACATATAATGCTGCCAGGTATACTTAGAACATACTGCAGAGACATGGAAGCTGAAGAAAGCTTTGGTCTGTGAGTAAGGCTGTAAAGTGAGTAAATGTAAGTAAAGCTTCCTTTCAAAAACTAAAAGTTATAATATCCATAAAGCAAATCACAAGTTATATCAATGGATAATCCCAAGGTGTGTTAAAATACGCTTGCAGTTTTAGAATTGAAAGCCTGGAAGTGATATGTCTCCATGTAAAATATCTCTGTATACTAAAGCCATTTGTTTGACCTATTTTTTCTTCTGTCTTTCACTAGCCACAAGTTTTAATTAGCTCTTGTCTCCGCAAGGGAGAATGTAAAGCCCTGCAAGGTGTGACCCATGCAGCCGCTGCCGCTTTCATCTTGTTTACAGGCTATTGTTGTCACTTCCAGATTACAGAAGGACTTTTTTTTTCTGCTCACCGCCTATTAATGTTTAATCAGAGCTCTTCTGAAAGGAACTATAGTCTTGCAGAAACGGTTATTAGAAGAAATTAAATACAGAATACTTGCATGCCTGTCACACGTATTCAAAGAACTTGCTTTCAGTTACTCAAGCTGTGAAAATGCTCAACAATGAGTTTGCAGCTTTGATTATGACCGTGGCTTCTAGTTATTCCAGAGTTTTTTGAGGAAAAGGTATAGTCTTCATGTTTTTGGAAAAAATCAAATAAGCTTTTTTTTATTTTTTTTTCCTGGGGTGGTGGTGGAAAGAATGATTAGTGTAAGAGAAAGGAGCATATTGCTGCTATGATAAAACAGTTGATACAACTTTTTGTGAGTAAATGTAGTGCCAGAGAGAGGGAGGTTGAAAAGCTACACTTTAGATAGGCAGATTTAAGGAAGGAAAAATGTCTTCCCATGTTCTAGAGAAAATCTGTTTTGCTTTGGCAGAGCAGTGAGGTGAAAGCCCAGAGTGAGGACATGTAAGAGATCATAACAATTTCACAGCTTGGTGCCTCCCTCCACCAGTCCCCCATTGCACTCAGTGGAGGAATCGTGCTGGTCCAGCTGCAGTTACAGCCTGTGTGCTTTGGGTCTTCTGGTCTTCTATGGAGATTCCCAAAGGGACCCTAGCCAGCTCTCAGAGCTGGAACACAGCCGTGGGATCTCGCCTGGAGTGCACTGGTTCATTGAAAACCAGGGTTTTGGGTTAGCCACCGTGCCATGCAAGGTTACGGTGCTTCCACCACGGAAGCCTTGTTGGAGATACCTCCGGGTCCACCAGTGCAATATGCGGGTATGTGACTTGGAAGTCCTTGGCTTTTCCTGCTGTAGCAAATGACAGTGCACAATGGTCTGTTCTGGAGAACAGTTAAGATACTTTATCTTTTTTTTTTTTTCTGGCCATTATGGCGAGGTATAGGAGGACTGCTGGAGCTCCCAGTTCAGCTCATTTTACACAGGGGGAGCTTTTGTACAGAAATAATGTGAAATTTTATGTAATCTGTATCCCAAAGGAGTAAACTCAAACCTAAACCACCTCTAAAATCCTCAAGTAGGAGCTGTTAGGTGACTAAGAGCTCTTGAGATCAGTGATTTTGTAGAAGTCTAAATTATTCTGAAATGTAGAAATAGATACCTCAGTAAAGAGAGTATGTAATAGTTACATATTGTATAATATATATTAAATTTAAGGTTTTTACATCCAATATTCAGTTGGACTGAATCATGTATAAAGGGAGGAATACTCTCAGAGGAGGAGTCCTTTTTTTCTCTTCAGACTTAGAGTAACTTGGAATCATAATATTTTGATAGTGCCTAGCCACCATACCTCCCCTTGCTTGGAAATTTATTCAGTAAATTCCTTCAACAGTGAATATTTCTGAAAACATGAACATGTTTATGCTGATGGATACTGCACATACTCTTTCTCTTATTAATAGTAATGATGACGGTGGTAGAATGCTTGTAGTAAGCAAGTTGCCAAAAAAAGCTTGTATCCCACTGAATCAGGAGCTCTAAATTGAGGCTGCAGTTTTCCAAAGCTTTATCCAAACACAACAGCGTAACTGGAGTAGAAGGAACAGAGCAAATGGATATGTGTAGGAGTTGGAGAAACAGATGGAAGTTGAGGTTTTAAAATGGTGCAGAGACAAAACATGATCTTTATAGATGTTCCTTTATCTCTAGATGATTTTGGTCATACAGAGAGCATCTGATCTCACCAATAACTGAGCTCAGATCTCCAGTTAGGGCTTTAACTCCAGATCCTTATGCCACTAACATATTTATGCTAAATTATTAATTTGGCAGTAGGAACCAACAAGAATGCTAGTACCACCAAAACTTAAGTTTGGTTATCAGTAAGATGGATCATGCTTAAAATTTAGTTCCCCTTTGTAATTCTCATTTATACTCTTATGGGATTGGTCTTGCAATAGTGCTTCAAAAATAGCTGGTAACGTAATACATGTATAAGAGAAAGAGGACATACTGCAATCTCACTGTGATTGCTGTTGGATGGAAAGGGTCATATTGGATACATTTTTTATGATTTAAATAGATTCTTTTTCTATGACAAGAAATGGTAAGTTTGAAGGTGTTACATATACCACAGTTTGAGACTCATAAGCTGGAGAATCAGGTACATGGGAAAATAGAAAACTGTTAGGGAGGCATGGGATGTCTAGGGTGTCTTTAAATGCCTCTTGACAAAGAGACAGCTTTGTACTGTTCTATGCCCTTTTATATTTAAAAAAAGTTTTACTTTTTTATTAACTGAAAAAAAGACATGTAATTGTCCTTTCAACTTCAAAAGGTTCATGTGATTTTTGTCTTGTTCATGAACTCTGTTGTCAGGCATTATGAAGCTGCTCTGGTGTAAATGATATGCAGTCCCTCCAAGCAAATAGGCTTTCAAGAAAAAAAAATACACAACTATTTAACAGAAATTTAAAATTCATGTAACAAAATAAATATTGAGGAATTGAGCATGTATGTGTTTTCATTAAGTCTATTTATCTGTAGATTTTTGTCTTAAAATTAAAAAAAAAAGAACCAGGTGCAAAGTCACATTCCTTACCTATCAACAGTTACTTCAGCATGCTCAAAAATAGATGAAAAGCCTATTAGAATAGGCTATTTTTTAATTAAGTAAATAAGTAGTCATTTTTTTGATAGAAATATGCTCAGCTTCCAGTTTTACATAGGCCTTTCACAACAAAGGCCCCTGACTAAGCTAATTGACAGCTCTTTTAATTTAATAAACGACAGCAACTCTGCCTCTGATTTCCAGCTCCGCAAACCCCTCTAGGGCCAGGGCAGGAAAGGGAGGGCCCCTCAGTGCTCAGGGAGGTCCCCGGGTAGAGGATTCGCCCGACCGCGACGCACAAGTGTGTGTCTGCCAAGCGGGTTGAGGAGAGGCATCCTTTACATAAACACTGGATTAGAAACCAGGGGCTGCGTCGAGGTCCTTGACGTGACAGATACGCAGGAGCTTTGCCGCGACTGCTCTGGCAGGGAAATGCCATCTTGTATGGTGTAACCTTTTCAATAAAGGGGATAATTGAATAAAGCAGCAATTAGAGATGCTGTTCCAGGGAAATCTAGGCCCCTTTCCTTTGTGAATGTGGCTGCAAAACCAACGCAAGGATGCTGTTCGTGAGGGAAGTGATCGCTGCAGTCCCAGGCGTGAGCCCCTACCAGCAGCTTGGCCTTTAAGTGTTATTCGTCCCAAGACGCGAGCGCAATTTCTCCCTCCGAAGCGCTCCGTGTGTTGGATATGTGCTGTGTTAATGATAAGTCGCAGTTGCCGAATCAGCCCACTAATAACTGTGGGGATTTTTTTCTTTTTTAAAATGTATTTTTTCTCTGGGATTCTCCTGTCCAAGAGCGGTGCTGCACATTTGCTTGCACGTGGTCCCTGGGCAGGGATGGCTCAGCCCAGCAGCGCATCCCCAGCCCGCTGGGCTCTCGGCTTCCCAACGCCTCGGAGCAGCCTCTGGAGTTTCGCTGGGAGAGGAGACTGGTAGGAGAGAGCCTGTTCTCCGGAGCATGGGCATCGGGAAAGCCTCGTTCTGCCAGGAGGAATTAAAACATATTGGTGATTTGTCTTGCACCGATTACAGATTTCCCCCTTCTTCTCTGTATTGTGGGTGGTATTTGGTTAGGTTGGGGCTCTATACACCTTGTAATTATTTATTTAAAAAATAAGCCAATAAAAGAAAAATAAATTTCAATTACATTTTTTGACCCCAGAAGCTCCTTTTTTTTTTTTTTTTTTCTCATTGCCTGTGTTTAACAGGATGGATTCAGCTTGAATGTTCTTTAACCAAAAACAGTTTTGTACCTTATGCGTGTCTCTTGTGAACTACCAGATGGACACGGAGAGTGTATGGCCAGGGTCCAGAGTGTGCTACATTCATCCTTGTTAAGGTTAACGTAATGGGGAGTTTTATGATTAAGCAAAGAATATAGGAGAAATGGGCAAACTTGACTTTTTTTGAAGAATGTTTTAGGCTTAATAATAATCTCCAAAATACAGTTGGTTTGTATTTTGCTGAGGTCATTTTCTATGGACTTTTCAAGTCTGAATTTCATTTGAATAATCTGATGGTTATAGATTCTGATTAGTGTGCCACTATTTCGACCCAGAATTTTAAGGAAAATTCTGACCCAAAAACATGTATGCACTCTCCAGTGCTCTAAAAAAGTAAAGTAATGCTAAATAAGTGGAATGCAGCTATCAAATAATTCCTTATTCACTCAACAAATTGGGCCACTAAGTAAGGTGCATTCTGGCTGTTTTCAAAATTCAGAGGAAAAAGTCCCCATTCTTTTCTCCTTTTGTCTCTTGTTCTCCATAATGGCACAAAAGACTAAAGCACTTTATTTATTTATTTATTTATTTAAACATCAAATGAAATGGAGAGGCTTTTGAACCTATATGAAATAATACAATTATATTTTTAAGGAAAATACCCTTTTGAACTGAAATAAAAGTTTTAAGGCTGCAGAAGCACTTCTTGTAGCCTTATCCTTACTGAATATATATTTGCTGAAACTTTACTGAACATTAAAAATGTCAGGGCATTTTTAATGGATTCCTCTGGTAGATTTATCACTGCTGTTTCCTACAAACTTTTACTTTCTCGTACATGTTTTTCTAGGGAGCAGAAAGAGGAAATATAGAGAAAGCAAGGATGGTAGGTTGTTGCAGGCTCTCTGTGAGGCTCAGATGCAGTGGTCACAGGAGGCTTGGCGTGGCTGGGTTGACTCAGCATGAAGCTGCTGCTCTGAATGTCTTGAATTCTGTGTGAATTAGCTCCATACCCTAAGGCGAGGATGACCCTTGACTCTGCACAGGGTATGGTGAAGGAAATTAGGTCAGGAATGCTCTTACAACTTAAACTTTTATGTGAAGATCGCTATGAAGTGGTTGGCATAACAATGCTCCTATACACAGTAATGACACTAGTGAACACAGACATTGTATGTATTCATTGACAAGTTAGAGTCTTTTTGCCAAAACTGAATAATATTTGAAAGGCATTGAACAGATTAGATATTCCCCAAATACAGAATACTGTGTTATATTTGGAAAGGTATTCCCATGTAGCTGTATCACTGTTAGATCACTGCTGCTGCTATCTGCTACCCACCAAATACCAGAGCTGCATGCATTAAGAATAAAATCCTCTAAAACCAGCTTCTGTGGAGCGTGCACATTGCTAGCCAATGTCAGTAAAACTAAATCTCTCTTAAAAATGCAGAGTGGGAAATCTGAAGACACATCTGCAAATTCTCTTTATAATCCAAATGGAAATTAAGAGCTTGTCAAAACACAGGGAGCCTCATTTATTATTTGCAGATGCTACTTTCCCCCTGCTCCCTTAGCAATAAACTGGCATTTTGAAGAGTTTCCTTCTTCAAGCAAGTGAAATCAGCCGTAGGAGACTCCAATAACAAAGCTTGCCCAGACCCAAGGGAGGGGCTGGCCTAATATTACCACAATTTTAATTTTTATTTGATGGCCTGGTAATCCTTGAGCAAAAACACTGTTTTTGGTTCAGCTATAACTGTTCAGCTGAACAGATCTGGTTTTAATACTGATAAAGAACTGTCCTCTTCTTGCCTCTGTTAGTGCTGGTATTCTCAGGTTTTCATAAAAACAGAACAAATTAAGTATCTTCCTTTGAAGACTCTATCTTCAAGGTAAGCCAAATAAATAGCCAGAAAGAGTATGTGGGTTGAAGCCAGCTCAAGCACATTGTTCCCTTCAAAACTCCTTTGTTGTTCAAGTTTTATACCCTTTCTGCTCCCGAGATCTCTGCTAGTATTTGGCTTGTGTTTGCACGTCAGTCCAATGGTCTCCCTTCTCTGCTGCCCTCAAATAAGTGACACAGGACCTTATGAGATCGTGATGCCATTTCATGGCATGCATGGAGCCAGAAATTAGGAATAGCTAATATGTGGGTGTTTTTTAATTAATATCTTTTTAAGTAACAAAACCATGTAAAATGTGATGCATATATTTTTACTGACAAAAACAATGCAATTTTGTCAACATGAACCCAAATTTCAGTTTAAAACACATTTATTTTTAAGTAGGATGAATCCTTTCTCCCCACGATGAAATACAAAGCTTAATTTTGGGCCAGACTGTATGGGGTTTTTTTGGATGGGGAGAGGGAATAGAGAACAAAAAGTGAGCTCAGAACTAAGCAAGAAATCTGCCCCATGTTAAAACAGATGAAATTAGAAAATCTCTTAGCTATCCAATTAGCTTCGTTTCTATTTAATATTTGGTATGATTCCTTAGGTAAGAATTTTACTTCAGTGAAGAACTGTAGGACAATTTTCAATTGTCTGGATGAGGAGCAGACAGAAATACTCCCTAATAGAATAAATAAAGGTCTGGAACCGCCTGTTCCTGTTAGTAGCTCTCGAGGTGACTTGTGATGCTTGATCAGCCTTAGGTTTAGAAGTTGAGTTGCATAAATGTCGTCCTAAGTGTTAGCAAAGTGAGTAGGGTGGTCTCCAAAGCACTGCCCCGTACGGTATGATGGACGTTAGCTTGATTTTGGATCCTGAGCATGGCTGAATTGTAGTCTGGTTGAGGCTGAGTATAAAACATGGGTTGCTGATAGAGGTGTCTCTACAGAATGTGTGAGCCAAGTAGGCTATATTGTAACTGTGATGCAATCATTTCATTATTAAAATAATAGAAATACCAATGGATTTACTTTTGNTGATGGACGTTAGCTTGATTTTGGATCCCGAGCATGGCTGAATTGTAGTTCTGGTTGAGGTTGAGTATTATTAAAATAATAGAAATACCAATAGATTTACTTTTACTTAGACAGATATTAATGGCTTTTCTGAGATATTTCTTTTTTTCTGTATTCTAAAGCACATTTCAAGGTGGACAGACATATGTTGTGATTGCTTAACTTTGGGAATTCTGAGTGTGAACCTCTGAGGATGTCATCTGACTGCAGTGTCCATGCGAGTATTCCCTGATGGAACCACCACTGGCACGTAGTCATCCCAAGGTTTTGGGACCTTACTCAGGTTACTCCTCTCCTAATAAAAGGTTCCTTTTCTTTCTTAAATTGGGAAACAGGCAGTTAAAAGAGAAAGGAAAGGGAAAGGCATGCAACAGATTTCTACTGCATTNTCCTAATAAAAGGTTCCTTTTTTTTTCTTAAATTGGGAAACAGGCAGTTAAAAGAGAAAGGAAAGGCAAAAGGAAAAGGAAAGGCATGCAACACATTTTTACTGCATTTTAGAATGACTCAACATCAATTCCTATTCTTTGCTAACTGGGTAATCTGTGCAAGCAATGCCAAGACCACTGACCATCTGATACATAGACCATTTCAGAAACTTGCGTGAGAAGCCAGCTTTTCTGAGTTATGAAGCTTGAGAGCCATTAAAATCAAATTTCAGTGTTACAGCAGGCCCCAGTCACCCGGTTTAGATAAGTCCCAATGTAGTGAGGGTCACGCAATGAACGTGAATCTTTCATTCCCTCTGAGTTTGGACAGAAATGTTTGATTTTTTTTTTCCTTCACAACTTTTGCAGAAAGAGGGAAGAATGTCTCTATATAAGCAAGTTATAAATATGTCATTGAAGACCGAGCAGAGAGGCATATTCTGCTGAGGAAGTGACAGTTTTTCTGATATTTACCACATTCAACTATTGTTCTTGCTCTTCTGTCATTTCATACTAAAGTGATCCCTCCTGCCATATTCTCTCCCCTAAAGCCTTGCAGTTCATTATGTCAGAATAAATATTCAGCATTTAGAAAGCAATTTTAATACATTCTTGCCTGAACAAAAAAGTACACGGCTATTGACTTCAGTCAAAAATTATATTTTTGTGCTATGGCCTTGCAGATACTCTTGGGCATTCAGTGAGACTTTATTCTGTGTAAAATGGCAGGGTTTTACTGACAATATGAAGAGCTTTTAGCAACACATTAGTGCTTAAAGCACTAAAAATTATTTCAGATGTGAAAGCTAATAAACTTCCATTTGTTTGGTCGCAGCAATTGACAACCTGTGTTCAAATGAGCTCCTTTTACCAAGCCACAGAGGCTGCCAAGCTGCCTTTTGGAAGACGAGAGAATGCACCTTGGCTCTAGGAGCCCTCATGGCTGTTTGAGATGGGCTTTTGCTAACCGGGTTTGACTGCGAGGTGGGAGGTTTGGAGAAGGCCGAGTGCGTTGTAGGATGCCAAGCTCTGAAGCGGGTTTTGTTTCCCCTGGCATGGTGGTTCCGAACCTGCAACTACTTTCAAAGAAATGGGGAGCAAATAAATAATGTAAGAACTTCTTAAATGACTAATAGCTGTTTCTCACACTGCTCCATGATAGTTTAGATGAGTCTTCAGAAAAATAAGGTAGTGTGTTAAGGCTTTGAGGTATTTCCTATCCCTTTTCTTTAAGAGCCTGTGAGATGGAGGGTGGTAGCAGCAGGAGAGGCGGGTGCTGGGAGCCCCTGGCATGGGGCAGAGTGAAGCAGAGGAGAAGAAGAGTTGGTGACTCAACTCGGGGTCTTGTGCAGAATTCAAGGGATTTGGTATTTTTTTTATTTAATTAGTTAATTTTGAGTTCTGACCACTATCACCATAGCCAGCCTTTGAATTATGTTTTCTCATTGGCAGGGCTGGCAAGGCCTGTTTCAAAGGTTATGCTGAACAGAAGTACGAACGGGATTCCTGTCTGCTGTGGCTGTTGTCTCCTTGTTAAATGATTCAGGCATCTGAACTGTTCTCCTGCTGGGTTAAATGAAACTTTCTTATTTTTAAAGACTATAGTGAGGGTTATTCTACAGTCTTCCAATTTTTTTTTGCAAAATCCTGTGAACTTACTTTATAAATCTAAACTTCAGTTGGCGTAGATGTATAATAAGCAGGGATTCGTAATGGCGTTCACAGTCACAAATGAGATGTAAAGCATTAGGCACAGCATTTCACTTGAAAGAATAAAACACGAACACCTGTGACATACCCAGCCTTTGGTGCTTGTTCTCTATGTGATCAGCATGAATATTGGCCCATGATGGGAAAATCTGCTCGTTTTGTCAGATTTGGTCACTTCAATTTAGATGCTTCTCTGAAATTTTCTAATTCAGACCGTTGGAACTAACAAAGCTCCTGCCTGGCTCCTGGAACGGTAGGGCCATTATCCACCACGGTCACCCTACCATAAAGATCAGTAGTCAATATAACTTAAAATCCATTTTTTGACTACAAATTTAGAGGGTTATTACAAAAAAAAGTAAGATGTAGGATGATTTTCTTTTATTTCTAATTTCATTGATTAATAAGCATTCAGAAGCAATAAGATTTCTGAGTTGTGGCTTTTCTTCTAATAGCCTATAATGCTGCTGTTATCCTAGTTCNATTGATTAATAAGCATTCAGAAGCAATAGGATTTCTGGGTTGTGACTTTTCTTCTAATAGGCTATGCTGCTGTTATCCTAGTTATTCAAAGTATATATACATAAATTTTCTGTATGTCAATTTTAGAAACAGAAGACCTTCAAAATGTACAAATTTTAATTATAACAAATTATAAACAGTGTGTTCTTTCCTAGGTGAATTCCTTATTATTAGTTTTTGCTCGTGATACACGGAATTTTAAAAATAATTGTCCCCATATCTAGCATTAAAATGTGTTCTAATTATCTAATTACTTGCATAAAGGGAGCAGTGTACTCCTGGGTTAAAGAAAAAGAAAACACTGGAGTGCTGTGAAACTCAGAAGGGCTGGAAAGCTGTGCGTGCCCCGTGCAAGCCACGGGAAAGCTGTATATGCCCCATGCAAACCATGGGAAGGCCATGCCTGCCCCGTGCAAGCCATGGGAAAGCTGTGCATACCCCGTGCAAACCATGGGAAAGCCGTGCGTGCCCCGTGCAAGCCGTGGGCTGCAGCCGCAGCGGCTGGGTCCTGGTGTTGGTTCCCGCACCAGGCGGGAGCTGGGCAGGGCGGCAGGCCCGGGCGCTGCAGGGTCTCGGCTCCCGCGCTGGAGCCCGGCCAGCGCCCCGGGACTGGCCCCGTTCCTGCGGGTGCCTGGAATTCCTTCCCGCGGGAGGCCCGGCCCCGCGCGCACCGTCGGAGACGCACAGCGCTTGAGTAAACTCAGGCCATCTGTTGGCTGCATAAATTAGTTTCTCCCATTTGCCCATCTAGCCATAAGGTGCCTTTTTTTTTTTTTTTTTTTTTAAACCTTGCCAAATTATATATTTTTTCTTTATCCAGTTCTAGTAGGATACCTAAAAGTATTTTTTTGTATTTATTTGCCCTATTTTATTTCCTGCGCCTGTGTGCATTTCATTGTTCCAGTTTGTTTAACAAACATCTCCTTTATATAAGTACCCCCATGAAAGATAATCTTCATTCATGATGCAGACACTGTTTCTTTTCTTTCTCCTGTCGTGTCCTATTCTATCCCCCCTGTCCTTTTACCTCCTCTGCCTTTTTATTTGTCTCCCTATGTGTTTCTCTTTGTCTTTTCCCTGTTCCCTTCCCATCTTCTTTCTTGCCTTTCCCTTTGTCTTCTTTCCTCTTAACAGTAATACAAATCAATAAATAGAAAAGGCACTAAATTGGTTACGTCAGCATAACTTCATTGATTTTACTTCCCATGGTATGTTGTTCAGCATTCAGGGAATTAAATCATTCAGAATTACTTGATTTTAACTTCAGTTGTTTTAAAGGTTTGCTGTTTTACGTTGCCCTTAGCATTTTATGGCAATCAGATTCCTTGAGCATTTGGAACCTGAACATTTATTCAGCAAAATCAGTCTCTTTTGAAGATTTCTCCTATTGTTTTTTTAGTGGCACCTTCTGCCTGTCAAACAACAGGATGAAATGCATCTTTCACAAAGCACACTTGGGCTTCCCAACAGATTAGGCTTTGTGAAGTACTTCAGTAAGAACTGAGGAACCTATTGGTGGCCAGTTTGCTTTTTTTTGAATGTCTGTTCCTATTTTGAAATATCTTTTTTTTTTTTCTCTTGCAGATCTATTTGCAAAACAGAGAGTTGTACACTGTAGAAGCCAACAACCCTCGTCAGTTGGTGGAAATAGCAGCCAGAGACATTGAAAAACTGCTGAGTAACAGATCGAAAGCCTTGGTGGTGAGTACTAATAGATTAGGTTTTCTATTTTTATTATTTTCAATTCTTTTAAACTGAAGCATGTTTTTATTGTTATTTTTGCTGCCTGTGCACTTAGGGCAGTTTCAGCTTGATGTGTACAGGACATGACATGTGGAACGATGGCTTGTGACTTCGTGGTAGGACAGGAACTCATTAGTTAGTTGGCATAGGGCAGATGCTTATAATAGTGATGGACAGATTAGGAAGCAGGGCCAAGTAACAAATGAAGATATAAATAGATCGCAAAATATTCCAGTGTGTGATGTACATGAATTTTTGATGGCCTGAAGATCCCTAGACTCTGCAAACAGTAATTATCTTAAGGGGGAAAAAAAGAATGCAGCTTTTTAAAAGGTAGTTTGAACATAATGGTGTATCTCTGAGGGTAATTTTAGTATTATTGCTGAATAGATCTGTTGATATTTAGTCTTCTTGTCTTCTCAGTTCCTCAGTGTTTCATGGTGGTAGCAGTTAATTCTTCAGCACACGTGGCCATGTGTGAAACACATGATTCATTTTCATAGCTATTCTATTTCTGACTTGCTAATTTAAACTGTATTTCAAACATGTTTTGTACAAGGAAAATTAATCCTGAGCTACTAGTGTGAAGACTGTGCTGCATTGTAATCTCGTATTTCCTTATGTTTTAAGTAACAAGTAGCTGCTCTTTCAAAGTGCTTCTGCCAACATCTCTTGCAGATCTATCAGCTGAGATGCCAAACCTGGATGATTGCTCCTTATAACTCCTACTCATATAAAATCTGAATCATTTCAAAGACCAAGGTGCATTTTAGAAGATACTGGCCAAACTTACATAGGGTATTCTGGATGAATTTGTAATTATGTCTTTTATAGAATCTGAGCTGCAGCCAAAGGCTTAAAGGACAGAATACTAGAGTGGAATTGCTTAGAGGAATTACATAATCTACTTTGGCTTGAATTTGAGTTTGGATCTGTCATTTAAAGTGAAAGACAGAAGAAGGACTGATTAACTCACCTAACACCTGGAGCTAGATGTTAAAACTCAGCTGGTTGCCCTAAGCTCCTTTATGTTCAATGGAGCAAAATAGGCCTTTCTCAGGTGGGGCTTACCCGACCTGTTCTAAATGAGACTTTCAAATGGGATGAGCTACAGCCTAGAAGTGCTGATTTCTCTCTTTGTCTGTTAGAGGAGCTGAGGTGCAGGTGCGCACACGGGAAGTGACTCAGGTTAGGAGAGATGGGTTCCTAGCATCAGTGCGGCTTCACCCCGCTGAAGAACCAGGCAGGGACTGAACTTGCTGGTCCATGTTCTGCTGCAGTGTAATTCTATGGGTGCGTGTTTACCTAGCACTTGGAACCTTTTATTATTCATGCAAAGCATTGTAAATGATTTATAAACCTTTGTGGATATGGCAGATTTTCTACCATTTTCCCATCAACTTATTAAGTTATGGTGTGTTTAAGTTACTGCAGCCAAAACTTTTGCTTGGAAGTCATAATTTTTGAAGAAATGTGTGTGTCCCTGNTGACTCAGGTTAGGAGAGATGGGTTCCTCCCAAGGCGCGCTAGCATCAGTGCGGCTTCATCAATGAAATAAGGATCTCAGACTTAATCTAGAAAAGATAGCAGAANAATTCTATGGGTGCGTGTTTACCTAGCACTTGGAACCTTTTATTATTCATGCAAAGCATTGTAAATGATTTATAAACCTTTGTGGATATGGCAGATTTTCTACCATTTTCCCATCAACTTATTAAGTTATGGTGTGTTTAAGTTACTGCAGCCAAAACTTTTGCTTGGAAGTCATAATTTTTGAAGAAATGTGTGTGTCCCTGTGTGTTCTGTGTTTTTTTTTTTTTTTTCTCTGAAAGCCTGAAGAGAAATGAAATAAGGATCTCAAACTTAATCTAGAAAAGATAGCAGATTTTTTTTTTGCCTGTGGATCTGGCAGGAGGAAGGTGTTCTACCTGGTTTTAGGCAAGTCGTTGGTCACTTTTTGAAAGGAGTTATAGGGCCAGTTGGTAAGTAGGAGAAGGATGTGTCTTCAGCCCAGTTCCCCCTTTTTAAAAAAAAATTACCCAGCAACTGTTTAGTCTTTGAAACTTCTCAGATAATGTTAAATGGTAAAGTCAATACTTCCAAAGGTAAATAGAAAGTCCTTCAAATACATTAATGGTTAAAGATTTATGACTTTAAAACCAATTCTATTATTCATGATATGGTTCATGGTTAAGGATGGCATTATAGTCAGTGCTGCAATGTATGTCTGTGCTCATGGTCTTTAGCCGTGCGCTGTAATTTCAGGATGCATCCCATGATCCTGTGCATTTCAGCAGGACTTCTTCATGTCAAACTTGCCACTTCGTGCAGGGTGAAATTCATCCCAATTCAAATGAAAATAATGGCACTTAATCCCTCCTTTTACAGTTGAGTTTAATTTGCTAAAGGAGAAATCTACTTCATGGCAACTTTTGGGTGATAGTCATGGATGCTTCCCAAAAAAACACTTACTTTCCCTTTGTATCAAAAGCCAGACTTAACATAATCCATACATTCAGAATCATAATACTTACTCAGTGTTTAATAAGCAGTTTAGTATTATGTTCAATATTTTATTTACCTTTTGGGTTTGGATTCAGACATTTTTAGCTATGAAGGCTATATGTTTTGAGGAAATTCTGTAAAAAATGTGTTTACCATGTATATTGATGAATGCAGAGGCTAAGTCTTATTAAAATAAAAAGAGAAAGAGGAGGCCAAAATTCCCACTCAAGAGGAAAAATAACCTCTTATTAATATCAGTCCTACACAGATGTCCTTGCTGATTCATATTCTATATGGTTATTAATTTTAGATGATTTCATGTTGGTTTCTTTTGTGCTTTCACCTTAAGAGCTGTGAAAGGCTCAGATATTTGCACTGGCTTTTCTGTTTGCAGGAATCCTGGGTTTATATCAGAGTGATATTCAGTGACTTCTGATTTTAAACATTCCTCCAGGTCATTTTATACACTTGTGACACTCTCTTGTTATCTCTTGAACCTGAACTATTACCTTCTACTAAGGGAATTAGGGAATTTCTTTATCATCCAGAAGTTTTTTTTTTTTTCTTTTTTCTTTTTCTCCCAATAACTACCCTTATATTTGATTTTATAAATAATTCAGCTTCACTACCTAATGCTGCTCTGAAATAAAAGTCTTGTTAAATCTCCTGGGTCACATTTTCTCTGAAGTCAGGAGTGGAGTCGAATAGGACTGATACTAATCACTGCACTTAGGGTTTTACCATGGGGGCTAATATGACTCAAAGTGTTAATTAAGACCTGAATGCTGAAGAGAGGATGATGCAAGAGGAGAATAAATCCTGCAGTAATGCCAGGAGGACGGTGCCAGCAAGTGACATCGGCAGGCTCGTTGTTCAGACAGTAGCGCACCCCAGGGCCGCTGCTGATTTCCCCTAGGCCACCCACACAAACAATGTTTTGGCAAGGTTATAATACGCAAATATTAGCGGTGACTTTTCTAATAATATGTTGGCTTCCCTTGAGCTGCAACAACACCTTTAAATGAAAAATTACTCTTTAATAGTAAAATTATTTGTGTTTCTATGCACTTTCATAAGAAAA
Source organism: Crypturellus undulatus (assembly GCA_013389825.1). NCBI lineage: Eukaryota > Metazoa > Chordata > Aves > Tinamiformes > Tinamidae > Crypturellus > Crypturellus undulatus. The sequence goes on along the minus strand of VWPW01021544.1, from coordinate 50,437 downwards.
AACACTATGTAAATATGATTTAGAGGTCCTGATGTTTTGTAGTTCTGGGCATTACAGTGAAAGGCCTGGAACTTCCAAGTTAGCTGGGACGACCTATGTAATTTCATTTCTGAAAAATAATGATGCATATATGGAAATATCACACTGACAATCTGCACAAAGATGACTTCTCCTACCTTAAGGAAAGGAAAGATACTGTTATTTTGCCATGTGTGGGCATTTATGCTTGGAAGCAGCTTAAAAGTGGTAGTTGGAAAAAAAATACAGTTGAGGATGGGGAAAAGGGGAAGCCCTACTCTGAAGCCAAAGTCAGAAGGGCTTCATAGATAGGATGGGGAAAAGGGGAAGCCCTACTCTGAAGCCAAAGTCAGAAGGGCTTCATAGATAGACTGGAAAATACTATGGATAGAAAAAAAAAAAGGCTGAAAAGAGGGGGATTTTTAAGCATGTGCTGTGGAGGATGTAGCTTTTGTAGCAAGAAGTTAGACAGGCAATAGTCCCTTATGTTGAAGGATGTCCAAGACAATGTTATAGTAGATAGAGCTGCTGTTGAAAGTGTGTATTTTATTATTATTATTATTATTCCTGTTTCCTGCTGTGTATTTGCCCAGTCTAACCCCTACTTGAGCACACAGTGTGGTGACATTTACATATGCAAATGTCGTGTTGTGTTTTGTGAGTTCATATTCCACCCGCTCGTATGGGGGACACAGCTTGCCGGGCCGGCCAGGGGCCCTGCGTTGGCACGTTTGCCACGGCAGATGGGCGGAGGGGTCACCGAGCAGGTGTCTGGTGGCAACTATGGGCAAAAAGCTTCTTCTCGGGCATTTTGCAGGTGCAGCAGCTTTGCCAGGCCCTCGGCAGTCTGGCACCTAAACTGCGAAGTGCCACCCAAGTGATCCGAGGGCTTCTCAAGGTCCTGCGCTTCCCAAGAGCGCGGTAGCTTTCATGGAGATAAGGTGGATCACGCTAGTAATGTAAAATAATTTAAACAAAATGTTTTCTGTATGCAAGAAAGTGAAGAAAGCTTCACTTTGAAAAAACATAAATTTATTTCATTACTACCATTACGAATACTGAATAGAATGCATGAGACTGATTGATATATTTGTAAAATGTGATTTGAGGATTTGCAAATATTTTCCCTCTGTCTTCAAGTACAAAAAAGTCTTTTAATATATGAGATGGGTGCAGGATATATTTATTAATCATGCAAAATATTACCGAAAACTTAGATATTTGCAAATATCCTAAGTTTTGCTGCCATATATTAAAATTCTAAATTTTTTTTTAAAGCAAAATTTAAGAGTCAGTGTTTTCCAAAGAATTGTTTTGAAGCTTTGTCTTCCTTTGTCTTGGGAGAGAAAAGGAAAATGCATCCAAGTGCTGCACCCTGGACATAGAGGTGCAGCTTTTTTCCTCTTCTGTGTGAAGTCATTAGTTTTGCAACCCTTAGCCTTCTGTCTGGCCATCTGATCATTAAGTGTGAAGCAGAATCATTAATCTTGTACTTCAGGAAAATTTGCATTTTTACCTTCATGCTTATTTTTGTCGATATACTGAAATGCAGGAGAGTAAGCAATTTTGGATCTTGTATAACAGAAAGAAAAAAGAGAGAAAATGAGGAATAACCAACACACAATTCTCTGCAGAGAATTTTGGATGAAACTGTTGTCAGTACATCTCACCTTAGATAGTATCTCTTCCCATAACTCCACGTTATTTATTTTTACACTACTTATTTGTATAATACTCCCACATGAATCCTTCTTGTTCTTCTCTCCAAATTCAGACACAGTTTTATTCCCCTGCAAATTCCCTTCTCTGCAGAAGAAATATCTCTTTGCAGAAAACCTCAGGGCCAGACCCTTGCTGTGCACATTGTGATCTGTGCCCGTGTCAATAAAGCCTTCGTTCCATTGCTGCCTGCATTCTAGGGGAACAGCATCATCGTGTGTAGGATAGAAGCGAATACTCACATTCCATTAAAGTATGTTTCTACTATTGTATTCTTGCTTGAGTTTTGTGTTTTGCTTTGTTGTGGAGATATTTGTTNAGAGTAAGCAATTTTGGATCTTATATAACAGAAAGAAAAAAGAGAGAAAATGAGGAATAACCAACACACAATTCTCTGCAGAGAATTTTGGATGAAACTGTTGTCAGTACATCTCACCTTAGATAGTATCTCTTCCCATAACTCCACGTTATTTATTTTTACACTACTTATTTGTATAATACTCCCACATGAATCCTTCTTGTTCTTCTCTCCAAATTCAGACACAGTTTTATTCCCCTGCAAATTCCCTTCTCTGCAGAAGAAATATCTCTTTGCAGAAAACCTCAGGGCCAGACCCTTGCTGTGCACATTGTGATCTGTGCCTGTGTCAATAAAGCCTTCGTTCCATTGCATCATCGGAACAGCATCATCGTGTGTAGGATAGAAGCGAATACTCACATTCCATTAAAGTATGTTTCTACTATTGTATTCTTGCTTGAGTTTTGTGTTTTGCTTTGTTGTGGAGATATTTGTTTTTACTTGCAGCTTTTAAACTCTTAAAATTTATTGAGAGAAAGATACTAGTTTTATTAAAAAGCCAGTGCTCCCTGGAGTGCTGGACTTGGCCTACATGTAGACCAGGCAAGAGAACTGCATTACCTGCAGTTTTTCACCTTGTCCAGGTTCTTCAGACCTCTCAGTCAGAGACCTGGACGTCAATTGTGTCTTCATCACAGCCGTTAGGCCTTGGATTCCTTAGAAAAGTGAGGAAACTGAGTTTCCATGGAAACTGAGGCCCAGGTTGTGCGCGAGGAGACAGATTCCCCATAGATGATGTTGGGCGATATCCAAGGTACCTCTGCCCGGGAAGCAGGGGCTCCGCGTGTTTATCCCGCTAGCTTAGATGCCTCCTCAGCGCAGCTGTGCGACTGTCCAGCTGCCTTCATGCTTCCCTGCCCATCTGAAATGTGGCTTCAGTGTTTCAAAGCAAAATCAAAACTGGTCGATATAAAAAAGCATTGGGTATGTCTTGATAAATTTGCTTTTCTTTCTTTCTTCTTTTTTTTCCCCCCCTCTCCTTCTTGAGGCCTTTGGGTGTTCCCTTTTCGACTCACTTGCCGCCCCTACAGGCAGCATTCGGCATATGGCTCGGAAAAGTCTGGAGACATCTGGAGAAGGCAGATAGCTGGAGTGGTGGTTAGTCTCACGGGAAGCAACATTTCCTCCCGTTTTGTTAGGATGCTCTGTTGGTTGGTGTATGAGAGGCTGCCCGTCATAAGAGAGCAGGCAATTGGGTTCATGTGCTGCGTGGCTTACCCAAATAATTTCTGGTGTGACTTATTCGGAAGAGATCTACACAGAAAACGCAAATTAATGATAGTAATTGCTGGTAGAGCCGTTGAACAAAGTTTTATCGATGCATGATTCGGTGCAGTGTGTACAGAAGCATACACAGAGATTTTAGGTTGCGTTTCACTCTGGCATGCTCATTTTCCCCTGGAGTTGTTAGGCCATAGATGTTTGATCTATTTTAATATTTTAAATACTTTGTTCTTTTATTTTAACATTTTATTTCAAGCTGGACATGGGAAAGGAGCCTTAAAATTTGCTCTTAAATCTTGGACTGTATTAAAAAAAATTCTAGACCTTAGCAAAAATACTGTATTTTCATTTTTTTCACAGCATCATTTTTGATCACAGCATCAAAAAACAAATGGCTTTAACTGTGTCAAAATCCTACGTTAAAAATACCATTTTTTTCAGCAAAATAAACCTAAAACATTTTTTGTATGCATAAGGACTAAAAGATCATGCATGCTATATGTCTTTATATGACATTATGTCTTGGTTCTTTAAGTTTTTCCATTATGTATTTGGTAGAATTTTACTGAGTTAGGACTTTAGCTCTATTTATATATCGCTTTTTATATCTCCATCATTTCTCTATATGCTGAGTAATTCACTGAGGTGGAAGACTTCTACATTTTATTTATGGATGCCTCATGTGAATTTTGAGAATAGACTTTCTTGTCTCTTTCCTGCAGCATTATATTTAGATTTCAGTCCACGACCAGAACTAGTAAGATGAAGGTAATCCAAGTAATAGAAATAGCTAATTCAGATATGATAAGAACGTGGCAAGTATATTTACGACTGATGCCACACTATTTTTTACAATTAACTGGAAATTTTTCACATTAGAAAAAAGATTGTACATATGCTTTTTAAGGCTGTAATATGGAGTCAGTGAGCGTGTATGAACTTTGCTTAAATCTCCAGATGTAAATGCAGTCTATTTTGAAAGTCAGTAGTAGTTGCTGAAGCAAATGTGTTTTGGAATGACAGCTAGTGAGATGTGACACTTATGAAGTCAAACATTTGTCAACTTGTCCACATGTCAGATGTTGGAATTTGTTTTTACTTGTCTTGCCTTCACTCTTATTTTATTAACCTAAATCCAGGTTGTATCCATGCAGCTTCATGCCTCAGAGGATAAAGTCACAGAGCTCACACAGCTTGCAGAGCATCATGAAGTCTGGAATAATAAATCAGAGGATTTGCAGTTAAAATTCTTATGAATATGGCCTGTTTCTGTGTGTTTTTTTTTTTTTTTCCTTTCTTCTGCGCTTCTTGCTTTCTTGTTGACAGATATGGAGAGGGTTATCCCTCCCTCTGCCCTTATGTCTGTAGGCAGCCCTGGATAATGGATGTGGTTCCCCTGGACCCAAACTGGAGCTAGTACTGAGGCAGCATCTAGTACACTGGCTTGGGAGAGCCTGCTGCATCTGCAGCCTGCCAGCACGGTGCGTTGCAGTTGAGTTTGTAAATGCAGCTGAGGGGATGGAAGCTGGGAACTGTCCTGTTGGGCTGCCAGCTGCCCAGCTTGACTCTCCTTCCCCTTGCACGGTGCACTGCCCCTGTTGTCAGAGCGCTGGTGTTGCCTTAGCATTTGGGATGTAGGGAAACCAGCAACAGAGAGCTCCTTCCTATGCATTTCTGTTAATTTGTTTGAAAAAAAAAAAAAACTTGAAAGAATAGACTTGCTGGGCTCATTTTCCAGAGATTATGTGGGGTGTGTGTGTGTGTGTGTTAAACTCCCTGTTGGATGCAGTTTATGTGTTTGTTACAAGCTGGCTCCTTTGTCTAAGACTGTGAATACACAAATTCCATTTCAGAAAGGTGTTTTGCAGGTGCACTGCTTCGTTGCAGTGAGCGTTATCTGAAGCTGGTGGGTTGCACCAGCACCTGTGAAAGCTGAAATCCTGCTCCAAAGACCTCTTTATGATTGCTTTGGTTTTGACTAATTTTTACAGCTTTAGAAGCCAGGATCTTAAACAAAACGATGCGACCCAAAGTGCAGTTGTTGCTCCTATTGGATTTGTCCCAGATTTTGTCTCCAAGGCTTTGCTACCCTTCTTACCTGAGGCCTCCCCTCAGGCAGCTTCTGCTCCTGCAGATATTTTTGTTTTCCTTGGATGCTCCTCTGCCTAATACTTGCAGAGAGCTATTTCCTCTATCTCTTTTTACTTTTTTTCCTCTCATTCTGAGGATCTTCATTCTGATATTCCCGAGAAACAAGAAGCATGTTCACACCTTCATATTTTATAAAGAAATGGTAAAATCCATGGTAAAACACATAATTTTCAAAATCTAAATATTTCACACAAGTAATTGAATTATTTTGTTACTTTTTTTTTCCCTAAGCCTTCTCATGTCTTTCAATGTCTTTTTTTTTTTTTGAGAGTGTTCATTCCTGACAACAGCTAGAATTACGGGATTTGTCCCAGTGAACAGAGTTTTGAGAAACCTCTTTTGTGCCCTTGGCTTCTCTTCTTTTACATTAGTTCTTTTGGTGAAGGTGAAGGTTCTCTTAGGGAAGAAGCTTCGGAACACAAGGATAACAGAGCGCAAATAAGGAGTAACAGCACAGGAACAGGTTGCCTACGGAGGCTGTGGAGTCTCCTTCTCTGGAGATGCTAAAAACCCTCCTGCACATGATCCTGTGCAACATGCTCTAGGTGCCCTGCTTGTGCAGGAGGGTTGGACTAGGTGATCTCCGTGCCTTCCGACCTCCCCCATTCTGTGATTCTGTGATTTTTATGAAATGCGTTTGTGGGTCCATGTGTCCAGAGGGACGGGACAGTCTTACTGAACTCCCCCAGTGTCTGGTGAGCCACATGTGCACTGTGGCTGGCCCTTCTCGGAAGGGCTGGGAACGATGACGGCTGGATGTGTCGCATCCCCCTTCAGTGACGCAGGGCTGCGGGAAGCCACTGGCTCTTCATCTTCTGCTCTTCATCATCCTCACTCCTCTGTCGCCAGCCAGGACAGCCCTGGGCATGGTGGCAGCTCTCCAGCTTGCACGTCCTGTTCCAGCTACAGTGAATGTCTGGCAGCTCCCCGGGCGTCCGGCTGTGTGTTCCTTTATAAGCCAGAAAGTCACAGTGAAACACTTGATGAATGTTAGCTGATAAGAACTGAGCACATAGGAAAGAACTGTATTCGCTTCCATTTTAACAGCAAGGCTTTGGAACAGGGGAGAAAAGTGAAAAAGAAAGATGCAGAATGTGTTGAGACTGACACGAATGGGGAAAATAAGCACGTTTTACATTTTAGAAGGCACAGAAATAAACAAACAAAACCCCCAAACGCTAAAAATCACATCTCCTCCAGAACAAAATAACACCACAGAGCAGGAGATTGTTTTGGCTGAATAAATCAAGTTATAATTTTACAGTAGTACTTCAGCGTGGTCCCTGAGCTGCTATAAATCTGCATTACTTCACTTGTATTTCCTTATGTGTAGAACCAGAAAATGGGAATAGCATTTGCACTGCTAGATAGAAGACAACTATGCCTGACTTTAACATGCCTGACTGTCGTGGAGGTACCAGAAACCCAGAGGGACCAAAGTGGTGTGGAATCTGCAATGAGGCCTGGAGAGGTCTGCCTGCTTCTCACTGGATGGCTCACACAGGTGTATCTGAAATCCTCTGGATTCTGATGGTCTGGATCATCTGATCCTCTGGATCGGTGATGGTTGGATCCACATAGCTGACACCTTACTTTCCTTGGGATGAGAGGCTGTCTGGAATTTTCCTATTAGAATTGGCAGTTACAGAGATATCTTGATATTTCAGAGTTATATTTTTTCATTTTTATGGTATTGGAAGAAGATGCCATATTTGAAATCTATGTCCAAGAAATTAGGGAAATGGGATCAAATCTATATTCTAAAATGTTTCTCTCTGCCTCTCACTTCCCAAAAGAATATCCTGAATGACAAGATCTACGAACAGAAAGGCAGTATTCTTCCTTGGTTGTTCTTCCATGCTACCAGTGCTAATCTAGAAGCCACTTCTACAGATGAGGGCAGAGTATCACACAGAATGGCAGAGGTGGTGATGTCTAGTTTAGATATGAGAAAAGCATTATTTTACGATGTTTTGCCTTAATGGTTTGTGCCCTCTTCTTTCCCCTCCTCTTTCCCCACTTCCCACAAATTGATTTCTAGTTGTTTTTCTTCATGCAACCTAGTCGTGCATCAAACTTGGAAGAAATTCATTATGAAAGTTTCTAACAACTCCTTACCTCTGTTAAGTCAAAAGTGACATCATTAGCCTGTTTCAAATAGTTCATTTTTTAATAACCAGAGAAGTTTTGTCTGTCTTAAGGTTCAGCATATCCCAAGACAGAGATTGCTTTTTTTGTAATGGCCTTTTTTATAGAATGATTTAGGGATTAAATGTATTTTGAATTCAGCATTTCATATTAAAACTTCAATCACCTACTACTTGCTTATAATTAAAAATGCCCCTAGGCAATAAATTTTGTTCTATGTAAATATGACAGGCATAATTATGGCAGACTTAATTGTTCATATATTTCTAGTTTTCATGTGGTGATAAGTTGAATATTAAAATAAGGGAGGAAGTAATTACATCTACCTCCACCCCCTTTCAAATAATAAAACAAAACGAAGTCTGTACTTTTCCTTGAACTCGAGGCCATAATGCAGTTTCCTGATTCAATAAATTCTGAAATTAATTTCACACCAAAGTTACAAACATTGTTGATTTGCGTCCCATTGAATTAGTGAAGACGAAAAAGTGGCTGTGGTTGGAGGGGAGGGCAGGGGGTTTCGGACTTGCGGAGGAAACGGTGTCCTCCTTCCCATCCCTAGCACGGGCACTGCAGCATTCCGGGGAGCAGAGGACTTGCAGCCACCCTGGATTCCTCCATTGCCATCTTCTTTACATCCCGCCCTGCTGTTGCAAAGGAAAAATGCATTTTTTTAAAAAAGATTCTTTAATGAATTTTTGAAATTCATTTGCAGATCCAGTTGTTGCTTGCGCCCTGGCTGTGGCCAGGCTTCTCCTTTGCTCTTTATGCCGTCCCCAAGTTGGTCTGTGGCGCAGCAGCAGTGACTCATTAATGCTCAGTGCACTGTAAAGCACTGAAGAGACAGGCTCTGCTGCTAAAATCAGTGCTGCTCCCCAAGTACCTTGTCTGAGTCAGAGCACTGTGGAGCAATAATTTTATTTTTGCTGTCTCTGTTTGGGAGAATGATGCAGGAGTGGGTGGCTGGAAGGCTCTTGTTGCTGAGCAGGCAGTGAGCAATCCCCCATGACGTTTGTTTTGGCTTATTTATTTATTTATATGTATATTTTTATTTATTGTGTGTATTTTGGATTTGTCCATATTTATTTATGTTTAAAACGGTCTTTACAATCGTTAATGTGCATGAACAGAAAATGCCTGAGGAGCATGTATACCTGTTAGTAAGGTGATAAAAGCAGTTCGAATGGAAGTCCTTGGGGTGAATATTTTTGGGAAGATGAGGCAGAAATCAGCCTTTAGAAACAGAGAACATACCAATATGCAGCTCATGGGATTCCAACAAGCCCCAACTCAGCACTGACAAAGTGCCCTTCCCTGGCTTTAGCCATTTTTATTTTTCATCCACAAGTAGAAACCCAGTTGGTGTAAATTAACCCTAGATAATCATTTTGACACTTTGTCACACATTTTCAGTATAGTTTCTAGGTAAGCTATATGTTGCAACCTTAACTCTGATTTTTGGTATGTTTCTTAGAGTGCTTAGCACAGCCAGCCCATGTGGTTACTGAGAGAATATGGTATGACTAGAGAGGGATGAAAGCAAAGAAAAATTAATATCACTATTTCCAAACCATGGTGTAGAGTAACTGTAGTGATTTACTGGTGCGCTTGGGCAGTGGAACACAGTACTACTATAGGTGCTTTAACTTCTTGGTTTTATAGCTTTAAACTTTTAATGCAGCATGCTATGTGTTTATCAGTTTTACCATTTCATAAAAGTGCTTGCTGTATATGCAGTAGATTGGCCTAGGATACATATTTGCTAGATAATTGCTGCTGTACCGTGGGCAGAGCTCATGGCTGCAGGCTAAGTTCCTAATTTTGTACAGAATTAAGCATGGAGGTGACCTGTAAATATTATTACTGACTTTTTTTTTTCCTTGAGTCAAAGCCTGTAGTATGATATGTAACTAATAATTCTAAAATACTAATAGTGAATATAATTATAAACATCACAGAATATTTTAAGTTGTATTCAGGCTGTGCAAAGAATCACAAAATCACAGAGATGTTGAGGTTCGAAGGGACTTCTGTAGATCATCTAGTCTAACCACTTGCTCCCCTGCCAGATATGGTGTGTTGTCTGGTTTACCCTAGGTTTTGAATTCCCACTACTTTCTTACTGAAATATCATTTTAAATAGATACAATGCTTGAAATGGTGTGTACGTCTGCCTGAAATTTTAATACTACCTGCCTCTGAGTGCTCTGTATATCACCTTTTGTAGCTCTGGTTATGAATTTTTGGTTCAGCTACTGCAAAAACTCTTCATTTAATTGGTCTCCATTGATACTAGTTAAAAGACTTGATCTTTGGAACTCAGTGATCCTGAAAGCAGGTGGGAACGCACTGCAAGAAAATTCCTGTATAAATATTAGTGCTGTTCTGCTATGTGGTAACTGAGTACTAAGCCCTGGTGTGCCTGATTTGTTACCATTGCTCTGTGTTTCGCATACAGCAGCTGGAAAATCTGAATATTTCGGCAGTTTCTTGAGCAAGTCCAGCCTGAAGTGGTGCAGGAGAACTTCAGGACACAGAGGTGACGTGTCCTTGCTCTAGCAGATGTTAGGCTTTTTACAGTGATGCGAAGGCAGGTAATGTGGAGTGGGACTAGCACTATTCCAGTTCCACTGGCAAAACTGAACTTGTGGTTCAGAGTTGCATTTTGATTTATATATATATATATATATTTATATAGTATGTATATAGGTATAACATGATCTTTACAACAGGTTTGAGCTTTTGGAGATTGCTTACAGTTTGTTATTTTTGTTATTTTTCCCACTCTTGGCTACACAGTAACACAACACATTACTGTGCCTTTCTGTGCCTCTATTTTTTTTCCCTCCCCTCCATACATAGTAATACACAGAATAGCCTCATGAATTATTAGTATCATTCTTGGTTCAGCTGTTTTGATGAACTGCTGCTGCTAAGACTTCCTCCTCATGGTCTCTGCTGCAACAGCAGCTTGGTCGGATGTTTTGGCCTTGCATCAGATTTTGTAGGAGGGACATGAAGTGGCAGAGATGGGGGAATGGGGTATGCTTTTGCAGGATGCTTGACTACATGCTCTGATTTATTATTTAGCTCTGAGTTATGTTCAGTTCAGCAGGGGAGCTTTCCTTCCTGCAGTTGCACTGAGGTCGCTGCGTGTTACTATTGTGCAGTGACTTGGACGACATTTCCGACTGCTTGCCCCCACTGCATGGTTTCAGCAGAATATATTTTCACAGTGGCTTCAGTGCTTACAGAAGACGAGTTTATACTTGCTTTTGTATTCTTTTAATACTCATCTTCCTTGCACAATTATACTGGTAATTGCTTCTTTACTGGCTACCATTTGTCAGCTTGGAAATCACAGAATTCCATTCGGTTATATAGAATTAAAACTATTGATAATAAATAGCTGTATAATTAAAAGCTCTCTTTCCACTTCAGAGTGAACTACCAACTTTTCACATTACATCTATCTTGGTCTCAAGTTGCACCAGAGGAGGTTCAGGTTAGACATTAGGAAGAATTTCTACATGGAAAGAGTGGTGAAGCACTGGAACAGGCTGCCCAGGGAAGTGGTGGAGTCACCGTCTCTCTCAGTGCTCAAGAACCGTGTAGATGAGGTGCTCAGGGACGTGGGTTAGCAGGCACGGTGGTGAAGGGTGTGCGATTGGACTCAATGTTCTTGAAGGTCTTTTCCAACCATAATGATTCTAGGATTCAGCAAAGGTTTCTGATACCTTTTTGATCTGTTTGAGTGAGGAACAAGCAAGTGGGTGGGGGAAGCTCCAAGTGTTGGTGGAGCAAAGTTTTCATTAGGTCCCCGTAAGCAGTGTATTTTGAGGGATTGATGTTTACGTCAACATATACCAGTGGGATTTCCGAACCGCAAAAGAGTCTTCTATGCTACGAATAAAAACTTAATTGTAGTCTAGCTAATCTTGTAAGTCATTAATACATGGGAAGTGCAGCTGTCTAAACGAACATAATAGACATAGAAATACAAAGATTAAAGGCTATTGTAGTTAAAAATTTTCATTAGATGGTCTGGCTTGTTGCAGAATCTAGTCTTTTCACTATTACAATGGAATAACAGTCTCAGCTGTGGATATTTTTCAGGCAATTCTTTATCTGTGGTTGTAGAGGTTGTGATAAAAATGGAACAATGGAAACCTTTATGGTCAGCAAGTGAATTCCATGGCTGAGGGCTTGAAGGTCTTTCGAAAACTGTGATCCTGCTGCCTTGGTTTGCACTCCCTGGTACGCCAGCAGTGCTCGTGCTGCCCTCGTTTGTGCTCCTGCTGAAGCACTGCCTTGTTACGGAGTCCAGGTGACCTCGTGCCGTATGGACTGCCTCTGGAGTTGCCTCCAAGTGTGATTCCCAGAACACAAGACATGCCACAGACAGGTTCATTATTTTTAGCGTTCCCTATAAGCTGCTACCCTTTGGAACACTTTGTATTATTTATTAGATGCTGCCTATTCTGGGCTGTATGCGAGATAGATTGAGAAAACACGGCTTATGATTCATTTTGCTTACGTTATATAAAAGCCAGTTGTCTAGTCTAAGCTAGGAATGTGATTTTCTGCTGTATCCACTGGAAAATGGGCACTGCTAGAATGAAGATTCTTTTGCTGTCTTTCAGGCTCATTAGTGCTCTCTCTTCTTCCTCAGCAGAAAGAAACACATGATCGTTTTAAATTTCCCTACAACTTAGCTGCATCTTACTCATCTGACTTGTGGATCATTCCCTTTTATTGCAGCAGGGACCACCGTTTTGCTACTGCACTGCTTGCAAACTGCCATTCTCTTTGAAAAATGCAAGAAAGTTGAGCTTCAAGAAATTGGAACTCGAAGAAGTTCCAAAAAATTCAGTGGGTGGGTAGGATTAATCTCCAAATACCCAAAAAATGGAGGAAAGCAAGTATATCTGGCCTGTGTTTACCCCGTATTGCTTTGATAACACACATGTGGGTAATCTGCAGCCTGGGGAGTTCTGTACCATTTGCACTTTCCATACTGTGCCAAATAACTTTCCGGAGTGGATACAGGGGAGAGAGAAGCTAATGTTATCATTTAGATGTTTCTCGTTATTTTAGAAACTAGAGAGATGAAATGTCATGTTCCCCTAAATGTGGGCATGGATTATTTTTCTCTGTGTTGGGCATGAATTTATCAAATGATGTATTGTGAAGGAGGAATAATAATTTGTCCTCCTGTGAAAATGATTTTTGTGGTTTCTGAAAGGTCTTTATAGCAGAAGCTGCTAACTGATAAAAAACAAAGCAAAATAAAGTTGTTATTGCAACAAATCATGTTTACTTTTATTAATCTTATATGAAGGGGAAAACGTTGAATGTTGCATTACTGAAGAAAAAAATTATTTCTGGGAAAGAAGGAGCCTTTGTTACAATATCAGAGACTTTGAGGCAATTTGTTTACCTTCTGTTCATGAGAGTCAAGGAGCAGCACTGTCATTAAAAAAGAATGAAATGCATTCAGACAATTAAAAGTAAGATGGCAATTAAAGAAATTATAGAAAAATACCACATTGTGTCCTTTTGTTCTCTACAGGAATTTAATCTGTAGGGTTTTTTTATAATTAAACTAAAAGTAACAGAAAAGATAAGCAAAATGACAGAACACTTGATTCTTAAACAGCAATATTTTTATATAGTAGTGTCAGTATGTATGCCAAATCTGTCTCAAGGATCTGCAAACTGCTGTGAAGGGAGATGCACAAAAGACAAGCCCAAACCAACACAGGCTGAAAATACAGAAGAAACTAGAAGAGCAGATAAACCACAGAGGAGGATTCAGACAGAAGCAGCAGCTGAGTTGTGGGCAAGGAGAGCAAGGTGAAACTTCAAACAGGCAAATACAAAAAGAGGGGAGAAAAGAGAGAACATGGTAGAAGTTGTTTTGTCCATATTCTCTTGATCCTCTGGTTCTGTCTCTTATAATTGATCAGTAAATGATGCTTTATTAACTTTTCATTGCAGCTGTAAACTGTTTATGATTTGGACTGGGGTCTTGGGCCTGGGAAGAAAGAGGGCTCAGTCCATGGATGTTGGAGAGTCAGAAGATAAGCAAGAATAAACTATTAAGTAATTTCTGTCGTGGTGCAGGAAGAGGGCCTCATGCTCCCTTACCTGTTAATTAGTAACTAGTAGACTTACCTGACAACGCTATAGGGCTTAAAGTGTGAGCAGTTGCTGTGGGGTGAGAATCTGATACAGGCAAACTACACTCTGCGGGTCAGAAACACAAGGGGACGGGGACCCAAAACGTGCACTGACCTACCGGGCTGATGGCACCTCTGTTGTGGAGGATGGAAGTGCCAGGAGAGGATTCCCTGTGTTGATGGTTTTCACTTAGTAACTGGGGAGAAAAGTACACCTTCTCCGTAGCCTATGGATTTTTGATTTAGTTCACCATAATTTGATAAAGCTGAACATGAGATCTAACCAAATACATTCAGAACACAACCTCAATCTGTCATGAAAGGAGACAAAATAGGTGGCATTGCTATACTTAATTGGTGGAACAGTAAATCTCATTAATTTAAACAGTATGTTAGCCTCTGGCACATTAATTAATTTTGACCCCTTTATCAAGAGACAGCAGACACCCAACAAGCGCTTTCTTTCAGTAAACATATTTTGAAGGGGAAGTAGATCTGGACAAGGTAAGAATTGCAAGGCAAATTTGCCATCTACTAGGCAGAACTCCTGACTAAGTTCTCTACTACAACTTATACCGAGAGCCTGAAATATTTCCTTAATAGTTTCCTTTGTTGGTTTAACTGTATTATGTATATTTATAGCTAGTAGCTTTCTAAAAGCTGAGAAAATCAGTACTGGAAAGAGAAAAAAAAATACTAAACATTGAAATGTTGTGGTCTCTATTGATTTCTGAAGGGAGGACTGTAAGAATACGTTTCTAGAGATAAATGTCCCTGTGATTTGATATTTCATAACAGTGGACATATCGGTCCCTCAAGGGAGACCACCTTGTGGCCAAAACATAATAACTCAGGATTGTTTCTTGCATCCATTATTTTTTCCCCTGAATTCAGGAAGACAAAGTTTTGCTTCACTTAGAGATGAAGCTGAAAAGCTCCTGAAAATTTAAAGAAATAGAATCATAGGAGGATGCTAAAAATGTTCTGGAGACACAAACCGCCATCAGCTGGCAATGGAAACTCCAGCAAGTCTGGCTATCGTTTATTTTTACACTGTGAACTGGTTTCAGGTTTTCTGGATTTTTTTTTTAAATGTAAAACTGAACTAGTTTGTGCTCACAGATACATTCCTGAACAGTTAAAACATGCAGTTAATATGAATATGAGTATCTGTTTTAATGTTCATCCTGTTTACAAACACCAGATAGCAGGATTTCTGCTTCAGTCTTTTCTTTATCAAGGGTTAGCTGGATAACCCTTCTTGCTGGAGATAAGAGTTTACAGCCTATATGACAATTTAGAGCCTTGCTTCCCAGGAATATTAGGACTTGAATTACACTGTTTAATCTAATAAAATTTTGGTTTCTGTAATGCAGATGTCTACATTAAGGTAGTTATCAAAGCAAAGCTTAGAGGCCATGGAAAGAAAGGACCATTTGTAGGTCATTTGATGAAGTTTGCATCCCTTCTTGATGAAGTTTAGATCCCTTCTTGAGAAGACAAAAGTCTGGCCTGCATCACCCGCTGGTCAAATGAATCTCACCTTTCCTGTTTCTCTTCATTTCCCTCTGTACAACCGCTCTGTCCTCTAGTAAGTGGCTGTAAATTGAAAAGAGGGGAAAAATACTGATGGGTCAGTATTAGGAACACACTATATTTGTAGATCATAGGAAGAACATAAGCCTGTAAGAAAGTGTAATATTCTTTTTGTAGGAGGACCTTTTGTGTTGTTTGGAGTCATGGATGATCGTCGGGCTTATAAAGTCGTGTTTGATTTGTTTGAGCGTATGGAAATTTCAGCATTAATCAACTCAAACATTAGATTGTTGAATATTAGTTTTTGATGCAGTCGGTACTGACTATTTTTACTTCTATCAAAGGAGAGATGTGATGGTGGTGGATGGCAGAGTAAAAGCCTTGGCAAAGTAACACTGAAATAATTAAATTCTAATTGATTTCCTTGAGCACTGCTGTGTGAAGGAAGTGCCTGTGTTGTATTGTCCAAACCTACTGTATTGCTTTGGTCCTCGTTTGCAGTCTGATCGAGTGCCATCTGGGGCAATTCCAACATGTAAAATAGTATATTCCTGCTGAATCAATATTAGTTATTAGGGCAAAATCCATTTTATAATGTAGTTACATAGTTGAAGGAAGAAGGAGACTCTCTGGAAACTTTTTTTTTTTTCTTTTTTTCTGTTTCCCTCCCCCAAATAAACTATAGAAATGAGGTCCTTTATTCTTATGGTTATTAAAGATCTCAGAGGACCTTTTATAAGACCAGGATACTTCAGTAAATTGATTTAGTCAAAACAGATAATTTCTGCTTTAGGAAATTGAACTGTGCTTACCTATTCACATAATTCCTGCAGTTTTGAAAGAAAAAAATATATTCTTTACCTTTTTTTATTCTGCCTGGGACGATAATGGCACAGTGTATTATGGAAGTGCTGTACAGTTCAAAACTTTGTTCTGTGACAGGAAGTGGCTGTAGTTCAGCAGTTTGTAAAAATGTTTTGTTTTCAATGAGAAGTACATACATATATATTTATACTTATGTATCTACACACACACACACACACACATACATATTTATATAGAATGTTACTTATTTACCCCCAGAAGAAAAGGATATGTTGTTTTATGCTCCTGGAATTAGTGTGGAAATTTTCTATGAAGAAAGTGTCCTTAAAAAGTACTAGTCACTCTGTGTATCCTACCATCTGAGTGACGTTCTCAGTGCTGACCATGAAAGCAGTCCAGTGACGGTTCCTGCAGTGTTACGAGAAAATAACCAGCCTCGCTTTGGACCCCTAGTTCTGTAGGGAAGGAGTGAACAGAGTAGAACTGATTAAGTAAGTGAAATGGTTGTGCAGAGCTTGAGTCACAGAAGGGCATTAAACTGCAGCACTGTGAAAACGTCATTAAATACCAGGTCTTTATGTGAAACAACTCTGACGAGATATTCCCGGAGCTGTCTGCGATTTGTCACTTTGTGCCATCGAGAGCATTTGGCCTTTCATCAGTTAAACAGACTGAAGTGTCGCTTTTGCAGGATAATTGCGGGTGCTCACTGAAAATGGCAGGGTTAAAGCCTGCGAGACGCTGCTCGTCTCGCTGGAGAAAGCACAAAGAGCCTCCGCGGGCCACGGGCTGCGCGCAGAGAGCCCCTGCCTGGGATAATGATCCCGCTCGTCGCAGCCACCACAGGCGCCGAGAGCAGCCTGGTGGGCACGTGCTGCTCTGCCTTATGTGACCCGCGTGCTGGTCCCATTCCAGAAGAGTGGCTGAGCTGGGAAGGAAATGTGGAACACCAGGGCCATGCCGGCCCCTCCTTTTGCATAAGATCTTTGTGTTGAACCTAACTCGGGCAAAAAGGGCCTTTGTTGACTTAGGGATGTCCTGGGAAGTATCCAGACGTATTATATTCTCCACTGCTCTTTTGGAACGTGGCTCGGAGAGTTACAAGTCTCTCGCTGGAGGTCCTTTGTAAAGCCTCATGTTTAATTAAAGTGCTAGGGTTTACATTGCAGCTTAATTGGCATCCCCAATGAGAGCTGCCTGCGTGGTGGCTAAAGCAGTGTGTACTGCTTGTGTTTAACTCTGCCGTAAGTAAAGCCTGTTTTTTTTTTTTATTGTTTGCATGATCACCCTCCACAGGGATACAGTTACTGAGCCAGATCTTTAGCTGATAAATATCAGGGTAAGTTCAAATTAAATTAACACTTCTTTACCAACTTACTCCAGCTCATGATCTAGCCCATAAAATGCAGGGAAAATTAAAGGGGGTGTACAGAGGATGTAATACTTTCAAAGCAGCTTGATGATCTCTTTATGTTTATAATTGTCTCATTAGTAATGAGATCTTTGAATCAAAAAGCTACATTATTCTGTTTTTGAATTAAGGAGGAAAGTTCTTTTTTTTGTTGTTGTTTTAATTATTTATTGCACTTTGTGAGGCAGTGGAGGGCGAACAGTGGTGTTGAGAGCCCATTCTTGAAATTAATGAGGAGAGCTAGAGACACTGTCAAGCTGCAAATGTATCCAGCAAAATTCTCTATTGAATTGAGTATTTGTCTACTGATTAATATATATTAAGCATTTACCAGCACTGTTTGCTTTTGGAAAACATATACAAATATAAAATGAAAGAGAAATAAATTGGTGCAGAAGTGGCAAGTTTGCAGAAGGAGAATTTGAGAGGCAGCGATTAGCATCTTTGCGGAGACCTTATTAAAATGTAGGAGGAACAACAAAAGAAGACGAGAAATGGAATCAAAAGAATCGTCACCAAGATAAGTTGGTTGCACATTTCTGGGGCTAATGCTGGCTACAGACTTGTGGGACGCACACGGGAAGCTGCCCTCAGGAGCACACCTGGCAGCAGCGTCGCACGCAGTGAGTTCAGTTCGACAAGTCGTCAATCTCACGGACTCTCTGCTCAGGCCGGGAGCACTGATGGGTTCTGTGTGTGGAAGACAGATGTTCTCTTTACAGTCTCTAAGCGAGATAATAAAAGTTCCCTGTCATATGCCAACCTGCATTGGAGCAAACCCAAAAAGAGATAATAATGTGCTGCCAGTGCCACTGCTTCTGGTTCTTTTGTGCAAGACATTGGAAAGCACAAGAAAGGGGGATCTAAAAATAATAACAGATGCAAGGGCTTTGTGCTACGGAACTGTATTTGTGCTAAAGAAACCTTTACTTTTTATTTTATGATACCATTTGTTTCACTTCTGGTTATTTGGAGGACATGTTATAAAAATATTAGTCATAAAGCAATGTGCAATTCTGCATAGTAGGGTAAGGTAACTAGGCAATAAAAAAAATCTACCCTATGCATGTTCAGTTGCTTAGCAAGGTTTTTTCCACTGT
Organism: Crypturellus undulatus; assembly: GCA_013389825.1. Classification (NCBI taxonomy): domain Eukaryota; kingdom Metazoa; phylum Chordata; class Aves; order Tinamiformes; family Tinamidae; genus Crypturellus; species Crypturellus undulatus. The sequence goes on along the minus strand of VWPW01021544.1, from coordinate 31,765 downwards.
CAAGCTGTTAGATCAACCTGAAATAATAAAAGTGCATATGATGAAGGGAGGGAAGAGAAAGGGCACCATTCAGAGCCAGACAATGCTAATTGGTTTGAATTGGCAGTGAAACATTTTCATTCAGAAGACAGTAAATATCATTTTAGATCCATAGCTAATGCTGGCTTAACTCAAGTCTTGAATCTGATTACCTTAGAAGTTTCTGTTGAATTCATATTTGATTCTCCAGAGTTAGAACCTCTTTCAGTAGATTTGCTTTTGGGTTAGAGTGAAGCCTGCAAGGAGTGTGTGGGCCTGGAGTTCATTTGGCTGTGGCTGCAGCTCGCAGGGGTGCCTGGTTTGTTGTGAGATGAGTGTCCAGTGTCCAGGTTTTCAGGAAATTTATGAAAACAGGTGATTGCGTGTGGATATTGCCATTTTGGCTCAAAGCGCTCGAGGTCTCTGAACTGAAGCTCTTGCCATTCAACGTCAGCCTCTCTGCCTAGGTCAGTAGCACCTTGGCATTTGCTGAGGCCGTCCTGCATCTTGTGCAGGTGTCAGTGACAATAGCAGCCCCATGAGTGACTCCCTGGTACCAGCCACCAGCTACATGTCAATCCATTGACCACTAACCCCTTAGCCTGACAGTCCGTCTCCTTCCAGCCCAATAATATGATTCAACTCTGTCTCTTCACTCTGATTTTCTGTTTATTTAGGAGGGAAAAGTTCCAAATCCTTGTGGAAAAAGAAAGGAAAGTTCAAAGAAGTTTTGAAGGCGAGATGTGACAGCGAAGCCTTAAATCTTCTCTTTCAACTTGCTGTTAAGAAGAGTGATAAATGCACACATTTACTTTTCAAAAGATCAAATAAACACAAGGTTTATTATTTTTCATTGATAATAAAGACATTTTTCAAGGTAGCATCTGCTTAATTTCCATAGCCGATCACGAGTCTGTTAGCAAAAAGCACCATAAAATCTTGTTCAGGAGCAGTTGTATTTTGTAAGAATTTTTAAATAAATAAATACTCCAAAGGGAGTAAGCCTTAGATGCATTGAATGGAAATGTGGGAATTCATAGAGAAAAAAAAAAAGTGTTTGACTTCGCTGATTCATGGTCTTTCACTTAAAATTTTTGCTTCGACCATCTCTTTTCTGTTATTCTTAGTGATATCATTGAACCAAAGAGCAACCTTAGCAAAAAAAGTCCCTCCCTGCAAAAGCCGGCTAGACTAATAGAACTTCCTTATCCCTACACCCAGATTATTTTTTCATTTGATTTTATTCCTTATCCTTTAGATTCAAGATTTTCCTTTCTGTTTTTTTCCTATATAATGCAATTCCTTTATAACATTTATCTTGCTATTACCTAAACTCACTTTCAGTCCTTTATTTTTGAACTTTCTACATTGACTGTCAAACACTTTTTATTCTGTTAATAAAGAAGAGTCATTCAGCACGCCAAGCTCCTCAAGCATTAAGGGAAATTGCTACCGTGTAACACTGCTCATGCTGCAGAGTAAACTAGGACATTTTCTATGAATTTTTTGATGCTCTCAGGGAAGGCTGGTTGGGAACAGTCGTTATTCTTGTTTCAGTAATAGCCAGTGATCACTGAGATCTTTCAAACCTCCACAGAGAAGATAAGGTATTTCTAAGACCTGGGGTTTACCTAATGACAGACCAGAATGGTATCCTACACTTAAAGTAAAGCAACAGTAATACACTAGAATGTGATCCTATTGCTAATGCAGTGTCAATCAGTTTTGCTGTTTCAATGCTTATTCACTCTTTAGGTTGTAAGTTAATGCCCAGAAGACTCTGTTATTTGAATTATTGATGGAGCATTTTGTTCAATGTAAGCATGCAAACCCAGTTTTGAATCAGGAGGGTAGGAGAATGCTCCTTATTTATTCTGAAGGTGTCATTTTGAATACGTAGCTTGGAACTTAATACCATTTATTTTGATATTAAGTGATTTTACTTCAGCTTACCAAAATTACAAAAGAATGAGATTATGAAATATGAAGTTAACAGGGAAGCATTTGTCTTGTGCCCGACTCAAAAGCCTTCCCGTCCGTGGCACACGAGGGCTTTCCAGATGGCAGCAGCTTCGAAGGCGGCTTTCGCAGCAAAGAAGGTAGCGCCTCACAATCAGACTCTGAGCTGCAAACTCTGCCTATTATTTCTTTCTAGTAGCCAAATATAATTCTATAGTAGCTATATATAATTATTTCGAAGCAATATGTAAGAACAGGTCGTATGATTTCACACTTGAAAGACAAAACCCAGGTTTTGAGTCTAAAAGGGATCTTTACCTGTGTAGTTCTACCCAGCTATTGACATAGGCTTTAGGATTTCCCTTAACAATTCTTAAATAGGGTTCACATATACAGGCCAAGACTATCCTGCCCCAGTTACAGGCTACATTTATTGTAGCATTATGCCAAAAGAATAGATGTAAGATCTAAGTGAGAACTTTGAGAGTAAAATTAAGGTTTACATAAACCTTCTAGTTTGCAGTCTAAATGGTTTATGGACACCAGAAGTAACTGATGAAAAAGAAACAAATTTTTCTTCAATATTTTGATGTTTACTAAAATTGCCAGAAGGACACAGAAATTACCAGATGAGGCATGTGGGGGTGGATTTCAGATGGATTTGTTAATTTGTTTGTTTGTTTTAGAATTGTGTTTACTCTTTTGAATGTATTTTTTTTGGCTTATGACAAGAATAGAGGTGGGAATTAACAACTTCCCAATGAACTATAATAGCTTCTTAGTGAGCACACATAATTTAGTGTACGTGCTTTAGCAGGCACATCAGCTTAAAAACAGAATTGATTTACGTATTGTTTCTCCAAGGTCTCTCAGTTAACATGCACTATTCTGGCAGTGTGAACTTCTAATTCTCCTGAGTTCATGGGCAAGTCTTTGCACAGGCAAAATCCTCCTGAAGCCCTAGAGAGCCCTGTGAGGATGCTGGCTTTGGCTATAAAACCCTTCTCTCTGTAGGGATAGCTCAGAAACCGCAGTTTCTATTACACTACTTGCTTTCCGTTTGTTTGATTTTTAGTCAGTCAGACTAAAACTTTTAACAGGGAATATCTGGAAGTGCCTTTTCTTTCCATAGTGAGAACGTGGAACTAGTTCAGACTAGACACCTAATATTTAAGGAGCTGAAAACTCACCCATTGGATTGTCTGTATGATTTGTTATAACTTTCCTGGAAATGTGGGAAAAATTAAGTAAGTGGATGATAAGTTGACCATGAGGCAGCAGTGTGCCCTCGTGGCCAAGAAGGCCAATGGCATCCTGGGGTGCATTAAGAGGAGCATCTCCAGCAGGTCGAGGGAGGTGATCTTCCCCCTCTACAGATGTGGTGAGGCCACATCTGGAGTACTGTGTCCAGTTCTGGGCCCCCCAGTACAAGAGGGATGTGGAGCTGCTGGAGAGAGTCCAGCGCAGGGCCACGAGGATGATCAGGGGCCTGGAACATCTGCCCTATGAGGAGAGGCTGAGGGAGCTGGGCCTGTTCAGCCTGGAGAAGAGAAGGCTGAGAGGGGATCTCATCAGTGTCTATAAGTGCCTCAAGGGAGGCAATGAGGAGGATGGGGCCGGCCTCTTTTCACTGGTGGTCACTGACAGAACCAGAGGAAATGGCCATAAATTGAAGCATAAAAAGTTCCACGGGAACTTAAGGAAGAACTTCTTGACGGTGAGGGTGACAGAGCACTGGAACAGGCTGCCCAGAGAGGTTGTGGTGTCTCCTTCTCTGGAGATCTTCAAGACCCGCTTGGACGCAGTCCTGTGCCTCGTCCTCTAGGTGGCCCTGCGTGTGCAGGGGGGTTGGACTAGATGACCTCTAGAGGTCCCTTCCAACCTTAGGCATTCTATGATTCTATGATTCTATGAAGTTTTATAACATAATGTGACCCTCTCTGACAGGTTTCTTATTTTCAGTGACATGCAGGGGCACCCTGTGTGATGCACAAACTGGCAGAAACTTATAGTGTGCCCTACATTTTGAAATGCATTTGAAGATGTGTGGTATGAACATAACTCCATCACAGTGAGCCCTGTCTGGCCACTGTCATGCCAGTGACAAGCGATTAGGACTTGTTCGACAGGAAGACCTGATGTTGCTTGCACAGAAAACCCAAGGAGATGTGACCTGATGGCGATCTAGTGTCTAGTCTTTGTGGTGCTCCTGGGACTAGCCAGGTCAAGCATAGACATTTTTGTTTTGCATCAGCCCATCTCTACAGTGAAAATGCTCTTTCGTGCTGACCTTGCAAGGCTTTGGGCCAGGTGAGGGTGTTTGGGGATTCAGTCGTGTTGGCCACCCCTAGCCAGGGCCCAGGTGTGAGATGCCTGCAAATCCTCCTCTCTGCCTGCAGACACTGAATTCAGAGTTTGTAGGTGAGGGCAGGCATGTGGGGCTGGCCCCTTTGCGGGGCAGGATACTCACACCCAAACACCTGGAACTGCACTGGGTGTCTTGTCTGCAGCTCCACTTACTCTGGTGGTAGATGGGCCGCATGTACCACAGGACTGGTAAAGAATAAACACAAGCTCAACTTGAGTATTTCAGTGGCTTTTAGTGACTATCTCAGTATTTGGATGTAAGATAAACAAGAGAAATCAAAACACATTGTCTCAGGTCAGCTGTGTCTCCTGAAGGAAATGCACTGCATTCTGCAATGCAGGCAGTCCCCATGGCCCTTCTGATGGCTAATTAAGTAATAAAATTGTGGCAATTTATCATTATCTCGTGTACAATATCATTACAACAGTTTGACAAAATGAGCCTTGGCCTATCCAGCAGTGTGGGCTCAATTCTACAATTCAAATTCTAAAATTAGAAACCTGGAAGCCCACAAGCACTCTATATAGTGGCAGTATATAGTGGTTATTTCAGGAAGGGATCCAGACAAACCAAGTAGCTGCCATTCAAAATAAATCTCAGGGATCTCCCTTTGGACAAAAGCCATAGCGGACTTGGATTGCTCATTATTTTTTGAAGGAACTTTTAGAAAGAAATGTATTACCATGCACAGTACAAATCCAACCCCAGAGGTCACTGAGAGTTTGCAATTTGCAAGTGCTTTAGGAAGAGTTGTTAAAGGATTGGCAAGGAGGAGGGGTAGGAAGTGTCGGTAGAAGAAATAGTGCTGTAGTGCTAATGAGCAGATGCTCCACTGCCTATCGAGAGGCCTTCTTGCAATTAAAAAAAATAGTTTTAGGTAGGAGGAGATCACTCAGCTGTCTATGTGCTGCTGTCAGTTTTAGCTTGACCGGCTCGTTGCATGACAGATGCATCTTTGTTTAACCAAAAAAGAAGGGGGAAGGAGCCCTTGGTAGCTCGTGGCTGATGTGCGTGGCAGGAAAGTGAGGTCTGCGTTGGAAAGGAGCTGCAGGACATCCCTTCTGTCAACCCCTACAACAATTAATGATCTCCCACAGCTCTGCTGGCCCCTCTGCACGTGAGAGGACGTCAGCGTCACCTTCAGGAGGGGAGAGTGGCAGCCACTCCAGCCACAGAGCTGTCCACACAGGAGAAATGAGCAAAAATGAATGAAGCTTCTAAAGACCTTCGCCATGGGGAGAAGTGGGTAGAAAGGAACAGATTTTAGAACGGTTGCTCCAGCTGTGTATGCAATCCTGGCTTTCTTCTTAGGGAAACGCAGAGAGGTGGTTGGAGCAGATACGTCTGGCCCCGCTCAGCTGCTGCAGGTATTACTTGATCCCGCATGTGCACTTGTCCCCTCGCTGCCCCCTGCTCTTTCTTTATTCCTCTCCAGGTTAGGGGGCTTCCAGCTTAATTAGAATTTGAATTATTTATGAAGAGCCATTAAAGTGGGTGGCTTGCAGATTAGTCAAAGGCAGCGGAAACGCGGCGTGAAACTGCTTTTGTTCTGCCCTTCTTTTGCTCATATAGACTGCCTGGAAACACAGATGAAGCCTTCTGGGCTTTGCAACAGAAAACGAGTGCTCTATGGTATTACCTGTGTGTGTGTGCAAGTACCCATCTGACTGCTTGGGGGAAACTGAAAACACAGGGGATATCAGCCAAGAAAAGGGTATTATGAGAAAACAAAGGGAAGGGATAGGTCATGACTCATTATGCAGCTTTGGAAATTAAAAAAAGATCATTTTCTCTGTCAACTAGAGTTTACGAGGCTAGGGAAATTTAAAATCAGTGGGAGCTCATTTAATAACTGTAAGACATACAGTATTTACTAATACTATGAGGAGTCTATGCAAAAGTAAAATAGGAGGCCCTTATTTATACCCCGCCGTGATACTAAGGACATATCTCTAAGTAGGTAAGAACTATATCTCTAGTAAATGAGATCCAAGACAAAAGAAGTTAAGCCTGTTAACTGCTCTGCTATTTTTGTCTTCGGAAATTGTACTTTAGAGGAGGAAATCTGAGAAATACACATTCATACCACTGAAATTAGTCTCTCTCTCTCTAGCTTCTTCTTACTTGTTTTCAAGTGCAGTTCTAGGTGCTGATATTTGTCCTTTCAAAGCTAGGTCTTTACCATGTGAGAAACTCTGTTTTTCACTGCAAATATTGGTGAATTCAGGTCGTGTGAATTACTGAAGCTTGCAGTCCCTATATATTATTAAAGGGACTTGTGACACTGTGTATGATGGAAAGGAAGCAGGATATTTTTTTCAGTCATTGAAGCAGATACCTTTACCTATATCCAAATGGTTTTAAAGTACATTCTTATGTCCTGAGCCTATGAAAGGCTAATGATCACTGAATTTGGGTATACAAGAGCTGAAGTCCTTCACGAAAGAAGCTCTTACTGTCATATTTTCAATGTGCTCATCCTGGTGGATGACAGCCATCCATCCCTATGTGTAACACTGGAGGAAAGGAGTGAACAGCATCCCTCTTAGCTCTGTCTTCAGAGGCGGCAAGGACATAGACAGCGCATAGTAGCACCTTAAAAATATGTGAATTCCCTGAAGCGACCTTTCTTCCACATGAATTTATGCTACACATTTTCTGTTTTCCTTAGTTGTCAAATGAGATAACCTTACATATGTATCATGCAATAAATAATTCAAATTCAAGACAGATTTCTGAAGTGGTAGGCATCACTGGTGAAAGTTTTGGTTATTTATTTTTTCAAATAATAGCTTCTAGCTGGGACGTACGGTCACATTACCAGTAGGAGAATGAAAAGGGGAAATTTTCAAGTTTTTTTTTTTTGAATTATAGTTCAGATCTTCCATGTAGATTACATTTTATCCCTTCTATCCCAGTAGCCTTGATTTTTTTGCTGCTGAGCTATATGTAAATAAAGCATGTTGTCTGTATTAGTAATTCCTGAAATGTGGCACAGTTACTCATGTGCCCAAAAAAGTAATAAAATATATATGTAAAAAAGGCTTGTAGTTTTCATTCCACTCTTCATGAGTGGTTCCTCTCTTCCTGACGGAGGCTTCTTTGATGTGTCTTTCCATAACCAGGCCAGAAGAAGTGGGTGATTACTGGGGATATTAGGAAGGATGCTGAGTAGGACGCAATGGTAGGGATGTCTCAGGGGATAACTGCAGGGGCATGAATGTCATCGCTTTTTCTACAGTTTGGGGTATGGTCAACAACATCTTTTTCCAACTCTTCTCTTGGTTACATGCTGTTTTTTTCTTTTTTTTTCTTGATTTTTTCCCCTTTTTTTTCTGTGTCAAGAATAAACAAGCTTCTTCACTGCTCTGTGCTTTATCCGCAGAATGTCCAGAAAGCTCTAGGCTTTACAAGCGAAAAGTCATTAAATGAATACTAAGCACAAGACTATTGTTATTTACCATTGTGTAATTTGAAGGACATGAACATCTATGGCACTTTCCTCTCTCCTGTTTTTCTGGGCGAGCAAATACCATATAATTCATGAATTCTTGTCCTCATTACAGATAATGCCAACATTTCTATGTTGTACTCTTATATTTTTAAATGATTCCTACAATCTGTCAAATCCATTTAGGTACGTCCCACATTTGCTTTTATTTATCGACAAAGCGGAGCCTCTTTATTCATTGCATTTTGGCTGCCAGCATGGGTGGAAACCATCCCAAGATGTATATGAATTTAAATGGCAACAGAATGACTGGCACTAGATACGTGTTTTTGGTGTCAAGGCTGTGGTAATATATATCATTAGTTGTTAAACATAGTCTGCTGTCGGCTCGGTGCCAGCGTGCTGTCTTGTGTGCAGTGCCAAACCTTCCTGGGAACCTAGCATGTTCTGCAGTTCAACTGCGCAATTTCTCAGTTGTCTCTACAGAAATGAGACACCAAATGTGGTGACACAGAATAATTTCTGAACTATGTTAATGCTGTGTTCCAGTTTAACACGAGCATCCATCTTGCTTTAGGCGAGGTTAAGTCACCATTTGATCTTTAGCTTCCCTTTGGTTTCATGGGGCCATCCTAAATGAGAAAACCCATCCTAAAGGAGAAAACGGTAATGAAGTCATCTTTGAGTTCTCCCAAAAGGATGGGTCATCAGATGCAGAGAGAAAGAAAGGCAATTTCCCAGAATAATTCCCTCTACAGATATAGATGCACATACATTTTATATAGCTAAAGATATCAATATAGATATATGGATACATAGATATATGCATTTGATTTTGCTCGCTGTCAAATTAATCTGAAGCATATGACATTCAAAGAAAGGTGAGATGACTTGGCTGAGACAGCTGGTTGCAATTTAGATCCCAAAAGGGAGAGGATAATTAACAATAAGTTGCAGTCCAAATTCTAGAATATCTACTGATAGGAAATAGGCTAGCTTAGACTAATGTGTAATAGAATAGTGTGGCTAGAATAATGTGTAATAATGCAATAATAAAATCCAGTATTACGTATCAGATTATTTAGTTTTATTGTATTGTAAAGAGTGAGGATTGTCCTTATCTTCTCCTGGCTCTGCAAAAGTGCTGTTATGAGTTATCAGACCTGAAGTTTGAAACAGACAGCATGAAAAATGCAAAAATACATGCAAGTTAGTAAAGGCAGTATTTAATAAATCTACTAGTCTTTCCTTGAAAACTCTTTTTTTTTTTTCATTTGCTCAATGAGAGAACCCCAAAGCTAGCCCATAGTTCTCGTGTGGTGCCTGTGCCTGCGAGGGGCATTTCTGTAGCGCAGAATCAGGCAGGTCCAGCCACAGCAGCCATGAGCAGGAGTTCCACTTCATGGGGCCAAGGGCTTCATGAAAGGATTTCATCAAAGTGGCCTAGTCAGATGAATAGAGACTGCAGGATGCTTCTTTGGAACCCACAGGCTTTACTCCATGGGCCTGGGAGAGGATCAGGAATGATGCTGATGTTGGATCCTTTTTGGGGCTTTCTTGCTTGTTTGCTGCTGTTTTTGATTTAAACATTCACCCGTAAAACTTCAGGTGCTTTTGTCATCTATGTATGGATAGTTTTGTATTTCCTCAGTGTTCCAGAGTCCTCAGAAGACTGGAGAATTCCTGCTTCTCCCAGAGGTTTCCTACTGGGTGTTGGCCAAGCCATTTCTGTGCTCTCTGTTTGAGTTTCACACATTTTCTTGCCTTTGGGATGGTTTAATGGGGCATTTCTGGTGAACAAGGCCGTGTGGATACCTACAGAGGAATGCCTGGTATCTTTTGGAATTACTCCCAGGTTTTGGTTCAGTGTTGATTTGGTGCCGTGCGTTCCACCAGTTAATTATCTGTTGAGTGAAATATGGTTCATCAGATGTGTTTCACTGGTGGGGCTGTCAAGTGACACATTTAGACTTAGCTTTGCAATTTAGGACTTCGGAACATTTGCCTTTGGAGTTTTAGTTTTGCAGCGACATCTGTTTTGCTGTGTTTTGTTTTCAGATGCTTCTCTTTAATAGTTAGTAAAGCCACTGTGATTTTTCAGAGTGAAGAATGCAAATAAGGCAACATGTTATTGCCTTTCACTAAGCATTTGATTTTTATAGAGTTTTTGCCTAGGAAGTAAACATTTTTTTTTTTAATTTTATTTCTTGGGACATATATTGTCTGCCCACAGAGTCCAAATCCCCTGTGCGCTTCATGGTTCTATGCTGGAACCCAAATGGGTGGACAAGAAGGATGCACTTGACCTGGGCAAAGTACAGAGCTTGCTCGAGACAGTGGGAGAGCTAACGGAGCAGGGAGGTGACTTACGTAGAACGGGTTTCCTTCAAGATGTCTTTAGTTGCAGGTGTCGTCTCTGACCATGGAAGGACCCCTGGGAGAAACGTTTCCCCCTGCACCCGAGCACTCCAGATTTATAAGCTTATGTTGGGGCAAACCTAAATCTGAGGGGGTTGGATTCCATCAAGGGATTTTATACAAATACATAGGGATATGCATAGACATAAAATCTTCCAAGATAAGGAAGGAGTTGTCTTCTTTGGTACACAGGCTAACCTTTACTGCTGAACAGAGGTTAGATGGTCACTAATCCACTACGTACATTAAAGAACATAAAACCAGAACTATTTCTGAATCCAGTAGAGAAGATTAAAAACAAACAAAAATAAACTTATCAGCGTTTTTTTTTTTCTTCATTTGTGCTAGAAAGGATGAATGACATGGAAGAAAACTTTAATTAAGCCAAAATATAGATTACCTTTTCAGCACTCAAAACTAGTATTTACTGCATTTTATATCTTCTGCAGTGCATGTATAACTGTTTAAGCAGTAAATGCTGTAGAGCATGGAGATCATCAACATCTCTGTTAGGATGTGGTTTTATGCAAGGTTTTATTGTCAGTTTGGTATCTGTACTGAATGAAGAGCAATATTGAGCTTCATTTTTTCATGAGAAGGAGAGGGAGAACACTAAGTTTTGATATCACACATCACACAGGTTATGCATTTTAGTCTTTGTGGTCTATAGGTCTGTTGACATTTACCTGAAACCAAGGTTTTGTTTTCAGGATTTATCAGCTATAAAATTGCTTTTTCCACTGAAAGCCGCACAGTCAACATTCTGGAGGACAGTGATCAGGCAGTTCTACTTGCAACTGTGGGACTGCACAGTGGTGGCCACTGAGGAGGAAATCTAGGTCCTCGAAATTTCTGTGTGTAAATCCTCTGCCAAATCTGACACCAGAATTAGATTGCCACACAGTTGAAGTTAAAAAAAAAGAGTACTTTGTTGAAGCAGGATTTTACAGACCCATTTCTTGACATACAAGCGTGAGCTTTTATTCTTACTTGTGCTAGACAGTTTTTTTTTAATGGTGCTAGTTGTGAAATTTACATTATTTAACATATCAACTTCCAGAAGGAAGTCACTTACACTACTTTAGTACATGGAGGAGAGAAAATGCATCCTCCAAAAAACTAACAGATAGTGATTCTAACATTTTATATAGCATTTTATTTCATACATGCTTGGCAGGTAATAGTATCATTTTTGCTTTCTGAAAGCTATCATAATTCCAGTGTAAAATGCCATTGGACTAAAATATGTTTTCCAAGTTGCAAAATACTGAGGGGGAAAAAATTCCACAATGGGTGAGAGAATTTTATCTTTTTTTTCAAGAGAGGGAAATGCCTTTGAATGGGATTATAGGTAAAGTCTGGAGGACTGTTTCAGCTCAGTTGTCCAAACAAAGACTTGAAAGTTTCATCAAAATAAATACAGCAAGAGATGAAAGGCCTCCTGATGCAAATATAGAGGGACAATTTAACATGCGGAGAGAAAAGTCTTAAAAGGTGCTAAAGGCAACAGCTCTACAATAGTAAAAGCACCTTTTCCTAAAACAGCTTCACAAGTTCAGCAGTGAAAGGTGATTGGCTACATTTTATAGTTTATTTAAAATGATAACGGGTCTCAGAGACCCAGCTTATTAATTCCTCCACTCATTAGCCTTAAGTGCAGCAACTGCTAAAGGGGCTTAAATTTTAGGTTTGTGTTAGCCTTTCAAAGCCCAGTACTGATAGAACTATTTTTTCTTACTAGAACCTATCAAAATATTAATTAAAAGCTTTTTCCCTTCCGCTATATCTTTTGATTTACCCGTTCCCCTGAAGTCTTTGCAGTTCAAATGCTGCAGCAGATTGCAGAAGAACAGAGAAATGAGAGGAAATGCAAACAGACGAGGGCAGTTTCATCCATAATCAGGACTTGCAGAGTAGATGAACAAAAATAAGGATCCCATCTGGCAATTGGGCCTGTCGACACAAAGAAAAGTCAATATTTGTTCAGATTTAGCTACAGCAGCATTAATTGTACATTCCAGTTTTGCGTTTGAGACAGAATATGTTTCAAGCAATCTGATTTGAAATAAAGACTGTCTGGACGTACCTAGAGCTTAAAGAAAAACTGACAGACAGGAGTGACCTTTCTAAAATTAATTAGTGCTCCCCTCTCTATCAGGGGCTGTGTGTGTCCATCTAACAGAAATGTTGCTAGCTCCAATTACCACTAATTGGCAGTTCAGCTGACTGTGAAAAACAAGGATAAGGATTTAGGGACCAACCCTGCTCTCATTAACATAGAGAACAAAATTGCTCAAAAATACTAGAAATGAGACAGAAGAATAGTGTAAAGAGGAGGCTGTATCACTGCGTGTGTTGCCTCAGGGCAGTCAGCGGAGGAGCAGAGGGGTGAAGTGAGGATTGATGGGCTCCTAACAGAGCGGCCGGGGACTGACTAGCAGGAAATCAAAGGTTTGGAACAGGGAAGCTGTGTGTGAAACTCTCTGTAAAACGGGTTAGCACAAGGGAATTATTATACCTTGACACCTTAAGCTTTGTTCAGTGAAATAGAGGGGACACTTAAAAATAAATAAAATAAAATAAAATAAAATAAAATAAAATAAAATAAGTCGGGAATTGCCCTGATATACAGGAAAACTATGGATTTGGCAAAATGAGACAGGAAATGTCCTCTTTTTTGGAAGATTTCTATTCCTTTTTATATATAAAAATAGCAAAAGAAGCTGCAAAACAATTGCAAATGGGCTGGACAGTGGCTTTGTACTGAGATGGACACCCTTGTATTATACAAGAAATGAATCTCTGCATAACAAAGGACACAGGCGATGCTTATATTTCACTGCTCATTTTCCTTTTCCCTCTGGCAGGACTATTTAATTAGTATTTAGTGAAACTCCCTGCACTTCAGAGCTTAACCTCTTCTAATTGAAACGGGGATGCTGTGACTGCTCAGCATTGCAGCTGGTTCTACTACCTGCAAATCTGTCCTGTATTTCTCTTCATATTAAATAACGTTTTTTCCTTGTCAACAACAACATGAAAAACTGACCCTTTGTTTCTGAGAAAGCCCCGGTTACTGCTGCTACCCTGTCTTCTTCACTACTGTCCTGACAAGGGCTTACAGGTTTTTCTTGAAGGACGGAAGATAACAAAAGAGGATTTTTCCTCGATATCTGTAATGTGTTGACATCTTTCCTCACGCTAAGTTTTTATACATCACTTGGTCTCTGCAAACTGTTAGGGCTGTGCTAATTCCAAGATTGCAGATGCCTTCTGACTGCTTGTTGGAGGGATCACATCCAGCCATTCCTTGGCTAAACTGTGTAAATGTGGTGGGACCAGGCTGCTTATTCCACTGCAAGAAGTCAGAGCTGTCATACGAAATTGTTATGAAAGGATCATAGAGCTGCAAGATCATAAGAGCACAGATAAGGGGCTGTGTTGGAAAAAGGAACCGGCTTTTGACATAACATGGCTGTTGGTCTCAGCAAGTCCTTGCAGGTTGCATTTGAGAATAACAAGTGAGTTTATAAGGAAAACCCCATCAAGGCTCTTGCACAGGAAAGCACCATGTGTAGCTCAGGGATTGCATGACTGGAGAAATGCTGAAGATGGGGAAAGTATCCTGGTTTGCTTATGTCCCTGTGTGGAGAGCTGCTTTTGCTTTCTGCCAGGGAGAAGATGTTGAACCCGTTAGACTTGGTACAACTGTATGTCTGATTATCAAGCCCTGCAGGGCAGGGCAGAGCTGGACAGTACACGGACATCTGAACACGATGTACGGAGGCAGAGCTGCCTGCTGCTTGGCTGAGTTCCCTGTTTGCCAGGCTTCTGAATCACGCTCACGCTTTGTTCCTTCCCTGAGCATAGAATAAATTCATTTGTTTTCTACAAACTTGAAACGATGAGAAGGATTAGAAGTAGACAGTAGAAATTAGATAGATACCCTCATTCCCATCCCTGTCCAGTGCTGAGTATTGTTAAGCAACTGCTTAGGGCACTTTGCAGTCAGGGAGNCAGGGCAGAGCTGGACAGTACACGGACATCTGAACACGATGTACGGAGGCAGAGCTGCCTGCTGCTTGGCTGAGTTCCCTGTTTGCCAGGCTTCTGAATCACGCTCACGCTTTGTTCCTTCCCTGAGCATAGAATAAATTCATTTGTTTTCTACAAACTTGAAACGATGAGAAGGATTAGAAGTAGACAGTAGAAATTAGATAGATACCCTCATTCCCATCCCTGTCCAACGCTGAGTTAAGCGACTGCTTAGGGCACTTTGCCGTCAGGGAGATGAGTCTGGATCTTTTTGGGCAAGCCCACATGTAGGAGTCACACTTGGATTGCATTGACCCACACATTGATCCGGTGATCTATCCCGATGGCAGCGGCATCCCTGGAAGCTAAGCCTGGAAAGGAAAGAATGACCCCTCATCCCATGGCGGCTTTCTGCTTTGTCTACTGGCTGCTGTGGATGCCCTGTGAAATAATTAAGTGCCTTCCATATAGGGAGCTTATGTGTCTGATATTTGGGCTGAAATTCTCCCCTTGGACTATAAAACGGCCCATGTGTCTCTGTCCTCTGTGGCTCTACTGTCTCATTGCCAGTCCTGGCATACCAGTGCCCTGCATGTCAGTGGGACAGGATGGAGCACAGAGAACAGAGGTAGTTGGCCAAGTTTCTTCTACTGCTTTTTCTTAGATATTTTTTGTAGAAATGCAGAATGTCACATCACCTAATGTCAACAGAAACCCTGCACACTTGCATAGAGAGTGTCAAAGTGACTATCCAGTGCAGTGGATTCTGAGTGATCTCTGTAAGTTTGCTGGGTGTGGAATGAGATCACCTTGGAGATAACCAGGGGTAATAATCTGAATTTCTAACAGAAAATAAAATCTCCTATGTATATTATATATATAGCATACATATTTTTTTTTTCTGGTGAGATTGATGGAATCAGTATGTATCAGCTGTAATATACTTGATGTTATGATGCCTAAGATACTGTGTCTCATGAAGCCTTAGTTGCAAAATTAATAACAGCTGGCTTTACACTTTCTCATGCCATTATTAAACGAGCCAAGATAATTGCCAGGTTCGTTGCTTACATAGACTGGTGCAAGTTCTTCAAACTCAGTGAATTTTTCCTTTGTTTACACCAAGAGTAAATTTGGCCAGCAGAGTCAAACTATGGAGAAGTGTCTATTGAAATATCACAGGGCAGATTTTAAGTTAGGCCTGGATTAACATCATCATTAATGATCTGGGAAAAGGAGGTAGTCAGGAGGTTCATTAAATTTGCATATACTACAAAGCCTGGTTTCAAATACCATTCAAGGCATAAAATCACAGAAGGGCAGAAGGAAACTTGACAGAACAAAGCCCATCAATAACTTATCTAACACAGTTCAGCTCTGCAAAATGTAGATTGATAAAGATAATGATTAATATTCTGAATTACAGTGTAGGAAGGAGAAAGCCTGGGTAATGCCAACAGAAACAAAGACTTTTTTATCATGAAGGGGAAAAAAAGTGACAAATCATTATTATGCCCTAATGTACTACTAAAGTTAAGTGAGAATGGGTTGCTTTCTTAGTGCAGGACTAACAAAATCTGTACAAGTGGCCGAGCTAAATGGTATTTTCAGGGAGAGGTTAAGATGTGTGGGAATGCTGGTGTGTGTAGGTGCAAATTGCCTGTGTGTTGAGGGTGATACCATGGGGTGTATCTAGAATTAGATGGGAATGGCCCAGCTCTCCTGTATCCCTGAAAGAGAGGATGTGCCTTGAAAAAGCCTCCAGCCAGGAACAGAAGTGACCAGAGGCTTTTTTTGCAGAGGACAGAATGAAAATAAGGCTCTTTCTTTGTTTTTATTGTATCGCCCTCCAGTACCAACTGCTTGATTTTTCATCTTTCCCAGCATTGAGATCTGGTGACTTTATTGTAATTTACCACGTAGGAAGCAGCTATCTCAATGTACGAGCTGCACTGAAAGTCTGCTTTGCTTTAAGTGTGCCCTTGCAATGTCCCACTTAGCTCTTTCATTTAAGTAAGTAATCACTTTTATTGGAACCAAGCAGGAAAATACATGCTTTTTTTCATTAATCATGTTGAAATTACTCGTAAATGCTTCAGTAGAAAGCCATAAATTAGTTCTTTTTTTTTTTCACAAAAAGTGCAAAGATTTTTGCAGCAATATCTTTCTTCGTAAGTATCTTCTGTTTGGTCGTAGCCTCATCAACTGATGTGGTGAATTCAGTGAATCTTTCTAATTTGCCTGCTGATTTCACTTTAATTAATTTCCTTATTAAGTTTTCAGGAGCAGATGTATCAAGGAAGGGGAGATGTAAGTCGAAGATAAAATTCCTACTTCAGATAGCTTGAATAAATTGGTAGATCAAAGCAGCAGCTATTACTCACTATCTTCGAGGTTTTTAAAATAAAATTACTTCTTTTTTTTACCCTAATATGATCCTTGAAATTGTGTATGCAAGCTTTCTAAATTGCACCTTAAAAATGGTGTAATTACTGTTTGAGGAATGACAACTCCGCAGAGCTGTATTTGTAGAAGCGGCTCCGTGAGGGAGTCTCTGAGTGGCTCCCACAGCAACGGGCGGCACCGGCAGAAGGATCCATTGGTGTGAGACGCTCTAAGTGATTCCTCTTCTCAATTCAAAAGCGTCAGCGTCCCCCAATACTGGAAATAACCAGGGGAATTGAAATGTCACCCATGAAAGATCCTGCGTGCTGGAACAGGAGTCTTCTGGTGAAGACCTCTGGTGAGGGGATTCAAGTTACTTTTCTGCCAGACATCCTGTGTTTCACGATTAACCCAATTGACTTAATCACTTTATGCTGCTGAAAAATTGGGTAATTATATTTCGCTTTCCATCCTTTTTGAGCCAGTAAGCTCTTCACAGTAAGCAGTGTCATTTGCCATGTGTTTGTTCTGGTTTAGGCTGAAAGTGTTTGAGGATCTCCAGGTGATACTGTAACACACACAACTGACCAAAAGGCTTGTTCCTGTCTGCAGTATCCACAGAATGGCTGTGGTCGTTGCTTTCTGCTTTCTGTTTTTTTTTTTTAAACAAACAAAAAAGACTTGGTGAAAGATGGTCATAAAAATGCTGTAATTATTAAGTGTAGAATTTCTGAGGGAAAGAACAAAAGAAAAAGAAAAGACTTTACTCTTTTGGTGCCTGTTCTGTCCTCCCTTCCTTAGCTTAGCAGTCTATATAAATGTGTATCTTGGATGCCAGAGATGCTTTAGGCAATAGAATCAATTTCTTTCCTGCCTATCTTCCTTCCAGACACATTCCCTGCAATTTTTGTTTGTTCACTTAGTTACCTTTAACAAATTCATAGGTTGAATCCAGGTTCTCAGAATATTGGCAACAGATACATCTCATAAGTGCTAATCATTCAAAACAACTCCGTTTAAATCAGAGGAGGCAGTAATATACTCCTCTGATCAGAGAGCAATAAAACACTAATTAATAAATAAAAGGGCATGAATAGCAACATGAAGCATGAACATCCTGAAAGTAAGATGGATGCATATGCCTTGAGGAACCTCAAGAGTAAGGCGAGGAAACGTCTAGTCGTGGTAATAGTTTCTACTTTTGCTTTAAATAATTGAGCAATTGCAGAAAAGTGCCATTTTTTCACAATTCATAAAAGCTACCCGAGTGACTTGCTGCTGCCGGTCATCGAGGAGGAGGCCGTGGTCCTGCGTTCGGCTGAGGAAGGTTAGGTCTGCGGTGGCCAGGAGGTGCAATACCAGCAGAGCAGTCAAGAAGCTGGTTGATGGCCTACATCTAAGCATCTGCTTTTTATTTGTTGTTATTGTTATTTTATTGTTATTATTACTATTATTATCTTCAGACTGGATTTAGAGTGGTCCTTCGACCTGGATGTGCTCCACAGCAAATGTTTGTGCAGGCACCAAGAGGAGATGTGGGGAGGAGGAGCTGGTTCAGGAAGGCAGTGATGTGCAAAGGATATAGAAATGATAGTACAGAGGCAGTTCCAAACCACCTTCCCCTTTTTCAGACGTCCCCTTTGCGGAGCTTTCGATGGTCTCTTCTGTCTTTAAACTCTGGGGAATGTATTAAAGGAGCAGACAGGATCATTATTGGGATTACTGCTTTTGTTTACGCAAGCAGCCTGTTTATCAGCAGAGCTAAGGACAAGTCCTGGCGGTACCTACAGACTCACGAGGCACAGAATCTGCTCTCTAGGTCACTTGTGAAGTCCAATCTGCCTTACATGATGATAAACTCTTTGAAATAGACAGTCTTATGCCATATGTCCTCTGCAAAGCGATGGCGATGTGCAGAGCAGGCACGTGGAGAAAAATATCTGTCAGAAATATGCAGAGACTATCAAAAAAGGCAGAGTCTGCCTTATAAATCAACAGAAGATTTTTTCTATACAAATTATGGTATGGTATGTATACATACACTATACTATACAAATATGGGATGGTATTATAGTACGTCTGTAATAATTATATTACACCTATGCAAGGCATTATTTCGTTTTATATTGAAATGGCAGTAAGAGTTTTCATTGTAAATTTGGATCATTTAGAAATATTCTATCAGCCTTTCCAGTTTGCCTTTTCCCTTTAAAAACAAATCATGACAAAGTAATAACTAGGTCATACTGTGATCCCATAACACTTCAGCACACCTATGCTAGCAAGATTTAATACCTGAATGATAGAGCTTTAATAAATCTATAATGGATGTTATCAGAAATAGTACTGGTTAGTTCTGGATGCCCGAAGACAGTGTTTCTCTATATCAGAAGTTTTCATTTAGTACATTTGGAAATAGAAAATCCATGTAGTAATTACTTTCAAGTGAATTCCAGGAGAATTTCATTTTGCCAGCTTAATTTTCTACTTAAATAAAACTGTTACTTAGAATAGGAAATATGTGTGGTCTCCTAAATATGTGGTGGTTACTTACAGTTTTCATGGTGAGTAATGCTGTTACATGTTTATAAAACGGAGCAGTTACAGGCTATGTAGGATAGATCAGAGACAAAGTGGGCCGCACATTGCAGACAGATTTCTGCCATGGAAAAAAGAGGTTTTAATCTGCAAACACAGTGCAGTGTCTGTTCCCGGGGTCAACTGCTGCTTTGCTCACCCGGGCAGATGTTGTAAATTGCTTTAAAGAGGTGGTGGAATTAAAGTGACAAAAGTAATTTATGCTACCTGAGGTTCTGTTGGCTCCTTCAAGGGGATGAGATGCTCTGCTGAAGTCCTTGAAGACTGCTTGGACTGGGGAGGCATCCGAGTCCACCTCAAATGCAGTTCCTCAGTGACACTCGCTGGTCCTGCAATACGCGGAATTTGCACAGCTACCGGTAACCCGCACCCGAGAGCCAGGGTTGCAGCAAAGCCAACCTGGGGCTGGCCTGCCCGAAGAATTGTTGCTTTAAGCACTTGGGCCTCACAATTAAAGTGCGTGTGTGAGCAATGCAAATCCTGCTGTAGGTGAATTCCTAGCTGGGATGGTAGTGTGGGCAGGGAAAGGCACAAAAAGCAGTTTCTTTTTATTCTTTAAAGAGGAGCAGAAGGCTGTTGTCGAAGCTCCAGCTCCAGCACCTTCCCAGTGAATTATCGAGTTTCTCCGGCACGTCGCAAGCACCATTAAACACTCCGTGCGTCTCCCAGTGCAGCTCCCGCCAGCTACCAGATTAATCTTCCACTAACAATCCCTTGTATGGCTGTAAGAGAGGGACACTGTATTTACAAATGCACGGCAGGAGTCAGAGGTTTAGCTCAGATCACTAAATTAAGGGTGTCCATCTGCACACTCCGGTTCCTTGTACCTTTCCTCATTTTCCTGTGCCGCAGTTACATTCAGGCATTTAAGTGCTAATCCAAGGATCCTAATGACTGGTAGTTAAAACAGCTGCACTTAGTATGAGCTGCAGCTGTATCGGAGCGGGTGGGCCGGGAGCTGTGCCCGTGTCTGGGCTGCGGGGCCCTGCTGGGTCCCGTACACCAGCGAACAGCAGCCCTGAGGGACCAGCATCTTCCTTGCGGTGCAAGCGAGGCAGCCTGATGGCTGTGTCCAAACCCCGTTGCTCTTTACTGTCTATATAGCTAATTTGGGACAAACAGCAAAAACTTGCTGTGGAAAGGCGGTTTCTAGGTGATCTATTTTGGGTATTTTTTTCAAGTTTTATGCTTGAAAAATGCATATACAACTTTCATATACAATTGTTGTCAGGACTGAGGTATTTCTTGACATGTCCAGAAGCTGAACTTGAGCAGCTTAAAAATTGCAAGTATCTCCAAAGAGAAGTGGCTATGAGGAAAAAAAAAAAAAAAGTGGATTTCCGCAGACTTGAGCTTCCATTCTGGTCCTTTCTGGGGTGCTCCCCTCCTCTGTGACTCCCTTTCCTCCTCTGCTAAAATGGACTAATAGTATGTGCGCCATGGAGGGTTTCCAAATCCAAATTAATTAATTCTGAAAAGCGTGTTGAGACATTCAGATGGAAAGTACTATATAACGGCACTTGTATAATTATATACTGCAGAAATGATCCAAGTACCGAAGAGAAGTGGAACACGAAAGAACAGCTAAATTTATCCCAGAAAACGGGTTCAGTAGTTCAGCATTCAGATTTAGATCAGTAGAGCAGGCTCACTGCTGTGGAAAGCCCCGTTATCAGCTGATTTTGGCTGATGTGATCAGCTGGTGGGGAGTACAGTGTTGTGCGTGTCGTACTTATATTAACTGAAAGATGCTTCAGTGTACAATCCGCGTTTTTTTTTTTTTTAAGTTTAACTAAATATTTTTAGCATATCGAGGTGGACTGCCCTGCACAAATTTTAAACTCAGGAAATTTTAAAAATCCCCCTTATGATATGCAAAATTGGTTCATGTGTAGCAATTTTATTGTTCACAATTTTCACTACCAAAGTGTGACATAAATGCTAGTGCAGTGCTAGCGTTTGCCAGGTACACATGGGTAAATGGGTGTTATTCTCAAATTTTGAATTTCAAATTTGAAGTCAGAGGAGCGCTGGCACAACATGCGTGACACCTAGAACCTCTAGTCTGGAAAAGAGAACTATAAAAACAACCACCCAGCCTGGTCCTCACAGGCATGGGCCAACTTGCAGCTCGTGTAAACTGAGCTAGTGCTGTTGCAAGCGATGCTGCTTGTTCTGGGGCTGTGCACGGGGATGAAAGCGATGTTAAGCACGTGTTGTTTCCAGTGCTGCTGTTTAAATGGCACTCACTTATTCCTTGTTGTGTGCAGTGATTAAAAATACTATATATTTAATATCTCTGCAAGTGCACCTCATTTTATAACATACTGACAATGGTCAGAATTATTATGCTCTGAAATCCCAAAGGGACTTGTGTTTTAGGATCATGTAGTGGAAGCTGAGTTTTAAGTAAGTGCTAAAACAAAGGCTGCAGTTACTGTGGGGCAAGGAAAGGGATGTCTGGTTAAGTTTGACTCTGTCCAAGCCTTCGCCACTATATGCTTGTTGTTAGACAAGAGGTGAGCGCAGAACAGTGCTACTGCTGCTCATTCATACTCCAGCAATGAGATTTTATTTTTCCTTCCATACGCAGGCAAATCAGGTGTCAGTGTTGGAGTAGCTACTAAAAAAGAAGATTTTTTCTAGCAATGAAGTCTCGTGGAGAAAAGAAAAAAAGGTCATGAAAGATAAGACTAGTAAAATTGAAAATAAAATAATTTATTAATTTTAAGCCTTGCTGCTACTCAGTGGAATGGGTATTTAAGGATTCCATTGCATTAAATTTTCAAAAAGGAGATCTTCTCTGCCACTGCAAATTATCACTTAATGTACAAAATTGAAAATAGCATGTTACTTCCTGAGATAAAGACATTACAGCCCCGTTAGCCCTAGGTGGAAAGTTTCTAACCGAGGCCATTTACCTGAGCAATTTGCAATGAGTGCATTTTAATTATAACACTTTGGTGAGCACGACACGTATCCATGTTTTAAGTCCAGAACGCAGCGGCTGTGGGCTGGATTTGCCTGCATTTGGTGCCACTGTATGTACATTTTGACAGATGCTAATAAATAATAATAATAATGAAGTTTGTTGCTTTATTAGAGGTCTTCCTAGCGGAGTGAATCCCTAGATTTGTCCTTTGCTCCTCGTTCTTTATATACATATGTGTATAGATATAAAATACATCTATGAGCTGCCCGGAGCGGGAGCTGCTGGCGCGGGGGCTCCGGGTCGCGGCTGCGGGCGCTGGCGCCGCCGCGCGCCGGCAGGTGGCGCTGC
>VWPW01021541.1:371-49300 GCA_013389825.1 Crypturellus undulatus | reverse complement strand
TCTGAGCTCTGCCATCCAGCCAATTCCCAATCCACCTCACCGACCACTCATCCATCCCACACCTCCAGAGCTTGTCTAGGAGGATGTTGCGACAGACAGTGTCAAAAGCCTTGGTGAAGTCAAGGTAGATGACATGCACTGCTCTCCCCTCATCTGTCCAACTGGTCATCCTATCATAGAAGGCTGTCAGGTTAGTCAAGCATGATTTCCCTGTGGTGAATCCATGCTGACTAGTCCTGAGCACCTTCTTGTCCTCCATGTGCCTGGAGAAAATGGCCAGTTCCATCCGTTTTCTGGGAACGGAGGTGAGGCTGACCGGCCTGTAATTGCCTGGATCCTCCCTCTTGCCTTTTTTGCAGACTGGTGTGACATTGGCCTTCTTCCAGTCCTCCGGCACCTCCCCCGTTCTCCAGGATCTTTCCAAGATGATGGAGAGTGGCTTAGCTACGACATCCACCAGCTCTCACAGCACTCTGGGGTGCATCCCATCAGGGCCCATGGATTTGTGGGTATCGAGTTTCCTTAGGTGCTCTCTGGCCCAATCTTCCTCTACCCAGGGCAAGTCTTCCTCTCTCCCAGCTTCTTCTCTTGTCTCTAGGGCCTGGGACTCTATAGGGCTGCCCTTGGTAAACACCGAAGCAAAGGTGACATTCAAAAACTGCCTTTTCTGTGTTATTTGTAATCAGGGTGCCCATCCCCAGGGTGCCCATGCTTCTTTGTCTTCTGCATCTTTCTTACAGTTTCTCTGTGTTGCTACCCGTTAGTTCTGTCTCTAAAAGTCAGTGCGACTTCCCTGGAAATCCTGTAAGTCTAGTTGTTATCACAAACTATGATGTGCAAACTGAAGAACTTTTATATGCTAAGAGATTTGTCAGCTTCAGTGCTGACACACTGCATGTCTAATTCTTCTGTGGGTTTTTGGAATATGGCTTTTATGGGTGTCTTAATAGTCTTTGGATAACGGAAACAAGCAATGTTGGGCTTTGGATACAAAAATTTCCCTTTCAGTTGTAGCTTCAGTGGTCTGTATGGCTGCATTGCTGGATTTGTGAACAGCTCAGAAGCAGCAGCCATTGCAAGATGGGTATTGTCCAACAATTTATTTTAGTGTTAAGCTTTACCCAATATATGACTATTTTGCTCACACAATGAGAAGAAACCACTTGGACACCAGATAAGCATTTGCAATAACTGTATGCAAACATGTCAAACTGAATCATGGATGTGCCCTTGCCCTGGTAATAGAAAAGAAGACAGGGGAAGAATCACCCAAGGGCTCCAACCTCTCCTACGAGAGCTCTTTGGGCTGGGAGCTGTTTTTTATGGTGTGTAGTAACTGAAGCTCTTTGCATCCTGAGACTCTTGAATGCTAGAGCAGCACCAAAAATAACGGACCTATTGGGCTTTAGATATTCTGAAGCTTGAAAATAAATATATATACATATATATATATTTGTGGTAAATTCCAGTAACAGAGGGAATGAATTGCATTGAAAATGTTACCGCATTTCTCTCTTTACTCTTTAGCTAACTGGATACTTGTGACTCTTGTTCTGATCCCCTCTGATCTCTGAGAACCAAGTGGCAAACTTTGAAGCCCAGGAGCCTCCATCCTCACTCTGCGGCCTCCTTCTGTCTGGGGCTACCAACGGAATGAGAAATCCTTTTATTTGGATGCTCTGCTAACAGATAGGAAAACCTTTCATGCTAAACAGCCAAGTAGGTCTAGGGAGTCTTAGCTTGACTGATAGCAGCAACTACACAAAGAATAGGGTGGGGTTTGCTTTTTTTTTTTCTTTTTTTTCTTTTTTTTATGTGTGTGTATGTGTTTGTCTATCCTGCTTTCTTATTTAGAGAGAGGGAGCAAGAGGAAAAAAACAAACGTGCTGCCATCTTCATGGGGTTCTACTGCTTCTTGTACCAATCTGCTTGGTGATGCAACTTAGAGATGCTTCAAAGTTTGGGAAGCCTTTTAAGTTCAGGCCTTTAGTAATTTTGTGGATGTTTTGTAGCTCTGATCCCTATCCAAGGCAACTCGGTGATTAAACTCATGTTTTTCTCTGCAAAATGA
This sequence comes from Crypturellus undulatus, assembly GCA_013389825.1. Lineage (NCBI taxonomy): Eukaryota > Metazoa > Chordata > Aves > Tinamiformes > Tinamidae > Crypturellus > Crypturellus undulatus. The sequence continues at coordinate 47,229 of VWPW01021541.1, read as the reverse complement.
AAACTAATAGAGTAGTGAAGGGCTATGTGGCAGGACAANAAAAACAAACGTGCTGCCATCTTCATAGGGTTCTACTGCTTCTTGTACCAATCTGCTTGGTGATGCAACTTAGAGATGCTTCAAAGTTTGGGAAGCCTTTTAAGTTCAGGCCTTTAGTAATTTTGTGGATGTTTTGTAGCTCTGATCCCTATCCAAGGCAACTCGGTGATTAAACTCATGTTTTTCTCTGCAAAATGAAAGTAGTGAAGGGCTATGTAGCAGGACAAACAACTTGCTCGATAGTTGCTCATTATTGCTGAGATGGTACCTGTTAACTTGGCTTCTGTTGTTTGAATGTTTGCCTTTTTTTGAGTTGTGGTGGTTTTAGGCAATTTCCTGACATAACTGTCTAGGCAGATGTGAGCTGTGGCAGAACGTGATCCGAGAGGGTTCCCACTATTGCAACGGCTACATCTCCTTTTCCTGACTGCTGTACCAAGGCAGGGGATGGCAGGGCCCAAGGGGCTTCCTTGTTACTGAATTAAGTGTTTTGTGTCTTTTGCAGGTGGCTTTGCAATCGTATTTCTTGTAAGGACTAACAACGGAGTGAAATGCGCCCTGAAACGCATGTATGTCAATAACGAGTACGACTTACAAGTCTGCAAAAGAGAAATCCAAATCATGGTAAGTCCCCGCTCCGTGCAGGGCTCCCAGCCTGGAAGGGCTCGAGAGCCTCTTCACCTTCTGCTAGTGCCATAACCCTGTGGGTTCTCTTAGCAAGGTTGTCCTTATCGTTTTTGGGAAGACCTGGCTCCTGGAGTTACAGGACTGCCTGGAAGTCGCACCTCTTGTACTGAGAACGTGTTTGTCTTGCAGCGAGATCTGTCTGGCCACAAGAATATTGTTGGATACATTGATTCCAGTATAAACTCAGTGAGCAGCGGCGACGTGTGGGAAGTGCTGATACTAATGGACTTCTGCCGAGGTGAGTGTGGGCTCAGGGTGTTGATATATTTGTCCCACTCCAGCCCTTACAGGAAACTTGCACAACTTTTTCCTTAGGAAAACTATTCATAGGCCTGGCCTATGCTGATGTGTTTTAATGTGCAGGATTGTATTTGTTTTAAGAGTACAAAATGTTTGCAACTTTACTATTAAGCACAACTTTTCTTTAATTTCGTGTTACAAAAGTTATGAAGTTTTTTATTGCTTCTAATTTTAACTGATGCTGTTTTGCTTTGCCAAAAGTTCAAAATTGATTTTTTTTCTCATTTTTGAGGATGATTTCTTCTTTTGAGTGCACTCCCTCCTTTGCTTACCTGTAGCAGACTATTTTGTGGCCTGTGGTCAGATTTGGTCCTTCATTTCCTTAGCCTGCCAATAGGTTTTAATTGAAGCAAGGAAAAAAAAAAAAAAAAAGATGTGACTTAGTCAAAAATTAACTTGAGTGTTAATAGAGACAGGTAAATGAGGGCCTTGGAAGCTAAATTTCTGCCCTGCAAGCATTGCTCAGATCAGCCCCTCGGATTTAGGCCAGCCAAGAGGCTGCCAAAAGCCTCGGGCAGGGGCTTGGTGGGAGTTTTGAACTTATGAACTTGTGCTCTGCTTGTGCAGCCACAATTTCATGGAGAGCAAAGCAAGCCCAGGTGTGTCAGGTGCGCGCGGGGTGCAGCATTTGCCTTGCACAACTCTGGTGTCTGCTGCTCCTCAGGAGGCCAAGTGGTGAACCTCATGAACCAGCGCTTGCAAACAGGCTTCACCGAGAACGAGGTCCTGCAGATCTTCTGCGACACCTGCGAGGCCGTGGCGCGATTGCACCAGTGCAAGACGCCCATAATCCACCGGGATTTGAAGGTGAGTTCCGGCCTGCAGTAACGTGCGCTCCGTGTGTGCGTTCGCGGACAGGCTTTGAGTGCTCACACTGACTTTCTGGTGTTAATAATGAGGAAAAGTGAGGAAAAAAAAAATACCCCTCCTTATTGAAAGATTTAAAAAAAGAAATGAGCCTCTCATTGCTGCTTACCATATGTTTAACTATCTATAGCTAAGAAACACAAATGTTTGTGAATAACTGTTTTGCACAGACAGTGTGCCAGAATGCATCTGATAAGTTATTCACAGTGAATTCTTACCACTTGAAGCAATATTGGTGTTAAAAGGTAGCTCACAGGGAGCAGGCTGAAAGTCTTCACATCCAGAGATGTTGGCCTTGAGGCAGCAATTGTTAGGCAGCTTCAGAACTGACTTCTAACTCTAACCATGAAAGTGCATTGGGAAACTGCACTGTGTGGGGAAGAGAGCTGGGCCAGCACAGAGAGCTTTGAAAAAGTCTCACACCTATAACCAGGAACGTTCTTTTTTTTCTTCTTGCCCAGCTCATAAAATGCTTCAATAATGCATTCAGCTATACAGGTGAAATTCAGATTTGCTTTGTGGGTCAGGCTCTGTTTTTGGAGCCCTGAGCAGATGTTTGTTCTGTGCCACTGGCCATTGCTTCATAGGAGTAAAATTGGGCATGTGCCAAGGGCAGCCAGGTAAGGCAGGGAAAAAAGTTCTCGTGGTTTGTTGTGCTTTAGGGTGTGCCAAGGGCTCGTGACCCGCTGCTCGGTTGGTTTGAGTGTGGGCAACACTTTTCAATTCTGTAGCTGTAGAATGCTCTAAAATGGGGTGCACAAACAAGGATTGAATTAGAGACAGAAGGCAGGAGTTAACTAAATGCTTTAAATAACAAAACTTCAGGTTGCTTATAGCTTTCCTTGGTATATATTTGTCCAGAATCTGAATCAGATTGCAGTGCTGGGCAGGTGCAGGAGTGCTCAGCTTCTGGCTCACTCAGTCAGACCGCTGCCCTCTGGACACTTGCCTGAAAAAAGGCACCTCCAGCTGGTTTTGAACAGACAGGTGCTTTTGGCCCAGCAGTCCTACACTATTTTTTTTTCTGTAAATCATTGAAAAAGCCTACTTGTCGCGTAGCCTAGGACTGTTTTTATTATAAAACTTGCGGGATGCTTCTGTGAAAAGTCAGGTCAGATTCTCCATCGGATAAAGTGGAAGGAATCTTCTGGAAACATTTACAGAGTATTTGTAGGGAGTAGGGAATAATGCTGTCAGTGCTGATCTGCTAGGAAGAACATCTGTGTGCAGTGCTTTATTCAAAGCAGATGGATATAAGTGGGGAGGGGGGTGTTGGTTTAACCCTGGGTTTTGAGCCAGCATTTTCCCCCCTCAGCTGCTTTTCTTTGGCTGTATTTTCTGATGCATAAAATGGTGACTTTCATTTTCCTTCCTTTTTGTCGAACGGCCCTTGGTGAGGGAGGTCTACTTCCAAAAGATTTTGTTAGCTATTATTTAGGTGGTGATTTTTTTGAGCTATAGCAGCTTATGTTTTATCTCGTTGTATCTGCGCATTTGACACTGGTGACTGTGTACGTTCTCTTGAGAGAGCCTGTTGTTAATGCTGCTGTGCAGATGAAGATCCACAATATAGGGCTGTGTTGCCAAAGCCAAAAACTGATCCCAGTTTTTTTCTAGCCGTGAATCGAGTCGATATTTGATAACCTGTGGGCAACTTTCATTCATGGATGCAAGCTAGATTTGTATTAATGTGTGATTAAGTGTTCTTGTTTTGGGGAAAGGCTGTAACTGCTGATTTTCAGTTACCCTGGGTGTTTAGTTGCAGCATCCACTTGTGTGATTCAAGCTCCAAATAGCATTTGAAAGAAAGGGGTCATCTCAGCAGGCTGGAAGAACCTCTGCCTGTAGTTATGTGGGCTACATGACACATTTGGATAACAAATCACTGGAATGGGAGTGTGAGCTTAGATTTGCTCTAAATAAGATTCTAAGCTACACATGAACTGTATGTAGGCAAGGAGGGGCAGATGTACTGTAATTTCTGAAGCACAGGAGTGTGTGTTGTCAACCATCTTCTCTCTGTCCCACTTGAGTGAGGGGGTGTATCCTTTCCTATAGCTGTGGGTCTCTTGCTGGCAACTCATGGCAGTCACCCCGGATTTAGGCAGTGGAGATAATGGAAGAGGGTCCTTGCTCGGCAACGCATCTTAGTCTTAGCAGTGGCAAGGTGATCTGCCTGCAAAAGGAGAAGGAGGAGAAGTAGAAAGAATAAATGGCAGAAGGGAAGATTATGTTACAGCCACGTTTCCATGACGTGATCTCTATTTTAAGAGGTATGACAGCTTTGATGCATATTTTCTCTTTGCAGCCATAGTACACATATATCAGACACATCTAAAATATGTCTTCAGGCACAAAATACCCAGGGCATTCTAAAGAAAACATATATATATATCTACATGTGTGTATTTTTTATTTTTTTTTTTGTCTAACAGATTTGGTTTGTCTGTGATCCTCATAGGTTGAANTAAAATATGTCTTCAGGCACAAAATACCCAGGGTATTCTAAAGAAAACATATATATATATATATATGTGTATCTACATTTTTTTTTTTTTGTCTAACAGATTTTGTTTGTCTGTGATCCTCCTAGGTTGAAAATATCCTGCTGCATGATCGTGGCCACTACGTCCTGTGTGACTTTGGAAGTGCTACAAATAAATTCCAAAACCCTCAAACAGAAGGGGTGAACGCGGTAGAAGAGGAGATCAAGAAGTAAGTGTGCTCTTTTTTTTCAGCTTGGATGTAGCTCTGGTTTGGAGGAAGCTTCCTCCTCCCCTCTACTGCTAAATTTTGCCTGTGTCTGTTGCACCAGATATGTTTCTATCTAGTGGAGGTAAATAAGGACAATGGGGAAGGTGAAAGAATACACTGAGCTTGAGGTAATTGCTCTGGACCTGAAAGGCTGGCTGTACTAATTCAGAGAAGTTGCCTGCCTCAATGAGACAGTGCTGTTCTCTGCTATATATATGGGGTCAGTCTGTGTCTGTCCCCAATCTATCCTGGCTTCTTTGAACTGCAGACACAGCAAATAACAAAATCCATCTGCTGTAAGCCACTCATCATAAATCCTTGCAGTGACTAAGGAAGTGCTTTGACCAACTCGGAAGGGAGCCTCAACTGTTATAGAAACTGGAAGGACATTGGGATATCTAATCCATCTCCTTTCCTTGCCTCATGTGCAATCAGCTCCACTAGTGACAGCAAGATGGCCCTTGAATAAAGAAAATGTGACTGGCAGTCCCACAGGACCGTGAGGAGCGATGCTGTGGGCTCCAGCTCCTTGTTTTTGTTCAGATTTGATAATAACTGCATAGATTTCCTAGATTTGTTTGACTTAAGCTTTCAGAGCTCTCCTAGTCTCCCTGTCTAGACTGTTTGAAATGCCCTATTTGGGCAAACAGCCCTGCAAAACCTTTGCCTTGTAGCAGTGCTCTTCTGTGATGAAGGTTAATGATAAGGAAGGTGTCACAGCAGGAATTATAGAACTGCTGATGGAAAAACTTTTTGTAAGAGTCTCTAAACCCGTGTCTCTACTTTTTCTACTTCTAGTGATTTATTAAAACAAGGCAGTTTCTAGCTGCAATTCGGATTGCAAAATAACCTTTCCCTTGCTTGCAATTACTGTGAGCAAGGATCCCAGTATGGGAGCCTATTTATTAGGAGCCACGTATGCGGCTCCAGTCTTGTCTGTTGGCCAAAGTCCCAGCAGTGAGGACGTTGTGGAGGGCATTGGACTCTCAACCTTGATGTTCTGAATCCTTGAACATTTCTGTTTTGATTTTTAAGATGATGACACTGATTTGTGAGTAAATTGGTGGCTTTACAAAGGGATCTTGGCTATTACCTTGGCTTCCCAGGTCAGCTTTCAGTGGTTAGGATTTTTGTTAGATGTACGAAGCAGATTTTTTTAAATGATTTTTTTTAACTTGTCAGTGTTTTATTACCTTTAGCATTTGTCCTGAAATGAAGAGGAATGTGTAAATTTTGATTTAAGTATGACACAGTGAAAGTACATCTGATGTCCCTTTCTAGTTCACTGATGGATTTCTTTTTTTGGCTGCAGGTACACTACATTATCCTACAGAGCGCCAGAAATGGTCAACCTCTATAGTGGCAAACTTATTACTACAAAAGCAGACATATGGGTATGTATAAAACTCACTACACATAGTGAACTCAGACTGCAGTCTTGCTTTCATTACCGTAATTACAGGGTAATGTCTGTCTGGGGCTAACGTGCTTTCTGTAAAAGGTTGGGCTCTTTCTGAAAAGAGAGAGTTCCTCTGCTTGAGTTGCTACTAAATAGGGGAGCTTGCGGATGAAATGTGATTGCCTCCTGGTATGCTGCCTCCCACGAGGTTTTAATTTAGGGGTGTATAAAATTCCCAAATTAAACCATTCAAACTTGATTTCATATCTTAGGAGTTGAGAGAGAACATTGGGGATATTGTGTTAAATGCAACTGTGGAACTGTTACCGTTAACCTAATTGTGGATGGTAGGTTTTAGCTGTGAAGGAGATGGGACGTAACTCTGTGATGTAACCTCCCTTCCGCCAAACTGCAGAGAAGTTATTTTAAACAAGAATTGCAACCAAATTGTGAAATCCTATAGCAAAATAAACTGAATGTGAGCTTCCTAGGATGAGGAAATGTTTCCCCTCTCCCCTCTGCGATGCTGGGCGTTTTTCATAATTACCCCTTTGTGTGAAACTTGTTGCTTCTTTTGGAATAGTTGGTTATTCTCGTTCAAAAGCAGCACAGAAATATATGGAATGGTGATACAATCTAGCAGCCTGCAGACAGAGGAGTCTGTTTTAAGATCCTGTCACTCTTATCGTTATTCAGTTCTCCCAGATTTAAATTGAACATCTCTGGCCAATAAACAGTCAGAAGAGTCAAAAAGTTCTTTGATGTGGTGTCCAAATTTTAGGCTCGGACAACAGTTAAATTCTTATTTATTTTTAACAATGTAAGGGTATTAAAGATGTATCCCACTTGACCTTGCTGGTTTTTTTTTTTTTTTTTTTTCTGCCTGTATGTGGAGAATGGAATAAGTCCTATTGCAGAGTTACTTGTAATAGCATGTACCAATGTGAAATATGTGTGGGCTTCGGTATCTTATCTTGGGTCTGCTTTTTTTCCCCTATCCTTATTATATCTCAGTCTACCTTATAAGTTACATGAGAGGTTACACTATAGCAGTATATGGAAATGTGGGGAGTATGTATTTTTTCTCACCTAGTAGATTACAGCATCTCAGCTTAGTAGAGGAGAGCTCTTGGTGTATTTATCTTTGCTGTCATCCTGCTCATTTTTCAGATGATTCCACAGTGATTAAATTGTTGGCTTGGGAACATGCAGATCCTGGTGGTAGAATGTGCCAAGCTGCTCTCCCAGTTATCTACAATATTACTGAAGTTGTATGATGCCCTGCTTTGCTCCTGTTTATTAAATTATCTGCTGTGTTCTCTCTTCAGGCCCTTGGCTGTTTGCTGTACAAGCTGTGTTACTTCACGTTACCATTTGGGGAGAGTCAGGTAGCAATCTGCGATGGCAATTTCACTATTCCAGATAATTCTCGGCATTCGCAAGACATGCACTGCCTCATCCGTGAGTGTCTCTTACATGACATAACTTGCTTTTGCAGCACTTAAATATATTTTTACTTTTCACATTCCCCGTTCTTACCACAAAAGAGTTGACATTTCTCCTCTTTTAAGAGACTTGCTTGCACACAGAGTTGCATTAAATGATCTCACAGTAGCTTGGGTGATCATTCTTGAAAAGGCAGTTATGACAAAGAGATTGCTATTTGGCTAGGCTGTAATGAGCTCTGTATGAAGGCAGGGAAATAGACAACCATTTGGTTTAAAACTCCTCCAGAAGCTTGCACAATAAGCCTATTTATACAGAAACGTATTTCTCCAGTAACCTATTTGGATAAGGAACTGAAAAGAACCACAGTGACTTAGACTACCGATAAGAATTTGTCTTCTGTGAATTGTGCGACAGAACTGGAATGATTTATAAATAACCCTCTGACTAGAGTGAATGTGTAATTAAGGGCACAGTGCATCACTCTTAGTGAAGCTGGGGCAGCTCTCTTGCTTTCAGCCTGTTTGATTTTTCTAGCCATAATCCTGAGTAACACAGACTTGAATGTGTTTGCAAAGAAGCCTGATGCTTTCCTTGCTTATGCAAAGGCAGGGATGTGTGCATGGCTGGGTCCACTGCCACCCCAGGGGTTGGGTTGAGCTCTGTTTCTCAGGATTTGCTTGAAAATGCTGAATTGGAAATCAAAGCTAGTCCCTGCCCAGGCTGCATTTTCCCCTCGTTGCTCTGGGGGCCCTGAGCTGTGCACTGATACATTGGAGAGGAACCCCCAGGCAATCCTGCCTGACCATCTTGCCTCAGATCAGCCCTGCTGACCACAGACTGGGTGCTCAGAAAGATGCAGGGCACCAGCTATCCTCTGGCTATGCCATGTACATGGACCTGCCTGTTCTGATACTTTGATACTATTTTTTAAAGGGTATATGCTTGAGCCAGACCCTGACAAGAGACCTGACATTTACCAAGTCTCCTACTTCGCGTTCAAATTGGCAAAGAAGGAGTGTCCCGTCCAAAATGTCCAGGTGAGTAGCAAAGAAGTGGATTGATGCAAGGCTTTGGGTGAGGAGGCCTCAATATTAAGGGTATAGTTTCTCAGTCCTATAATTCAGTTTTCTTTTTTTTTTCTTTTGCAATTAGAAATGCTTTTCTGTGGAGACAAGGGGGAAAGGGAAGGAAATCAGGGACTTTTTTCATACGTTGCTTGCTTTTGTACACCCATGAGTTACTCCACCCAGTTACCAGCATGAGGCCATCCAAGAGGTGCTTGAGAACACGGAAAATTAGGCCATGCTTGTGAAACTCACTCAATTTCTAGGCAAATCCATCACAGCGTGTGTAACATGCACAGTGATTTTATGCTTGCTGTCTGGCTGGGAATAGCCTCCCTCCACTTGAACTGCCTCAGACCTTACGTAACCATCTGCCCCTGTTTTGTGTGTTTTATAGATTTTTGGTTGAAAAGTAGATTTCGCAAATTTTGTGGATATCTTAGTGACATGAAATTTTATTCTTCTTGCATCTAAATAATGGCTGAAAAGGAACTTCTTACGGTTTCTTCATAAGCTTAAAATTGAGGGCTCTGCGCTGAATTTGGAATGATGATGAATAACTACTCTGGGGATCCCAGAATCTTCCATTTTTACTTGGACACTTCTGCAGATAACTTTGAGCTCTATTTTCTGTCCTCAAAATATTAAATGCAGTGATGTGCTTTTTGCAGAACTCTCCAATCCCTGCCAAACTCCCTGACCCAGTCAAAGCAAGTGAAGCTGCAGCAAAGAAGAGCCAACCAAAGGCCAGGTAACCGCCCTCATTGTGCCCAAGTCTCCTTTACTGTGTTGTCTGTCTCCTTTTTAGTGTGAATGATGCCTGAGTTTATTTGCTCCCTTGTTAGGCTACACATGGGCATGAAGACAAGCAGTGCAGTCTGGAGGCTTTTGCTTCAAACATGTAAATGTCCATTGATTTGAAACTTGAAAAATGAAGATAATAAAGGAACCTGATGTGTGCATGTGTGGAGGGGGATTTGGGCAATGCTGAGCATGAGTCAACAGCAAGGCTGTGGGTACTGCAGGCTGTTTGACAGCAGCAGTTAAAGATCATGTGCTTAGATGAATCTACTGTGTCATCCCTCCTCGGGCAGTACCCAGAGCAAAGGCAGAGTAGGCTGCAATGGGCTTGGAACTGGCCCAGGGAGCATGAGTGTGCGCAGGAACCGCACCAGGGACTGCTGCTGTTCAAGTCTGACCCTCGCCACCCAATAACCTGACCCCGTAATTACTGTATGCAATTGCTGGGCTTACTGCAGGAGACATGTACAACCCCTTTTGGGGAGGGGAAGGAAGCCCAAGCAGGTTCTCTCTGAAGAACCTAATTGATGGAGAAGCCACTTTACTGCTGTGATGGTTCTGCTTGCTCTGATTCTGCTGCTAGTTCTGCTGCTTATAACGAGGACCTGTAAATTTTTTTTGGACAAAGAACTTGTATCTCATTTTACTGCAAAGCAAGTAGTACAGCAGTGAATGATCCAAAAATAGCAGTTGTCTTTAGACCCTGAAATAGGGCGTCTCTCCTCTGCAAGTCCCAGAAATCAACTTTGTTTGTTTTTATAATTGAACACAGTTGCCCTCATGGTAGTAGAACAACTTGATACCTAGTAAGCAAATACATTGACAAAGGGGCAGGATGGTGCCTGGTTTCTTGGCTCTGTCACTTTGCATTACTGCAGGACAAAAAATAGTGAGAAGGGATCAGAGAAGTACAAGCAACCTGATTCTGGGGTCAGGCACACAAAAGTTAAAGTACTTCTAAAGATGCCAGATTAAACAGTTCTGCTGAAAGGTGCCAGCTGCTCTTATTACGCCTTTCATTTGCTCATCTGTATCTCTGTAAGTGGTTTTGAGTAGTATGTTGCAGCAAATGTTTGAATGAATTGAGTGATTTTGACAAGTTCCAGCTGTCTTGACAGGAGACGATGCCACAATTGGCAAAGAAGTCAAAATGATAGAAAGTCAAAATCAGATCAAATCCAATTGATGGGATTAATTGTTTTGGATGCATCTGTTAAGTTTTACGTTGTTTGTAGTTTTGTGTTAAGGATCAGCCTGAATACCTGGGCACCTAATACACTTTTGCTGCCATGAGACTTAAGAGCCATTGAGGTGATAACTGGTGCAAGCAGCCCACAGCAAGTGCTCTGCTCTGTGCTCCATTTGATGTTTCTCCTTCCTCAACTCCTTACCCTCTTTGCAGGCTGACAGATCCCATTCCCACAACGGAAACTTCCATAGCGCCCCGCCAGAGACCCAAAGCAGGACAGACCCAAGCCAACCCTGGAATTCTCCCCATTCAGCCAGCCCTGACGCCCAGGAAGAGGCCCACGGCTGCGGCAGCCCTTCAGCCACAAGGTGAGGGGATGGCGCACGTCTCCGCTGCGCGCCGGGTGCGCGGGGACCTCTCGGCTCACCCGTGCCTCTCTGTCCGTTGCAGGCGCCGGCGCGCTGGGCGGCAGCCAGCCCGCGCTCCCGGCGAGCGGCCCCCAGCCCAAAGCAGCACCCAAAGTGGAGCAGGCCAAGGCGGCGCCGGCTCCACAGCAGCCCCCGCAGGCGCCGGCCCCAGTCCCTTCTACTCAGCCGCAGGCTGCACCGCAGCAGCAGCAGCTTTTCTTGAAACAGCAGCTGCTGCAGCAGCAGCAACAGCAGCAGCAGGCTGCGTATTACCAGCAGCAGCAGATGATGCAAGCTCAGCAGGTGAGTTGGGACCGTGGTGGTTGCATGTTCTTCCCATGCCGCGTGCTAGAGGCCTTGGAGGCCTCATCTTTGCATTTGTGACAAGTCCTCTGTGTTGGAGTAAGTGTAGTTTTTAGGAGTTATCCTAATGATGCAGCATCTGCAGGTCTTAAGTTTTTTTGCTGTGCGACTTCGGTATCTTTAACTGTTGTAGTGAAAGGCCTGATCCTTTCCTTGAGATCCTGCCTGGCTGCCACCCTGTGCCACGTGCTCTAGGTGTCCCTGCTGGAGCGGGGGGGTTTGGACTAGATGACCTCTAGAGGTCCCTTCCAACCTTAGGCATTCTATGATTCTATGATCTCTAGAGATCCCTGGAAACCTCAACCACTCTGTGATCCTGTGAGATATTTGTGTGAGGTACTAGCATAAAAGCAGCAGTGCTGGTTAAGATTTTAAAGTTCAAAGTATTTAGAGGTCTTGAGATCAATGCTCGACTGATGAGCAGAGGGGTGGAAGTTCTCTTCTGCTCTCTTGGTGAGGTAAGAAACGCGGCTGCCTTTCGTTAACACCAAGACTCAGGTCTGTTTGTGATAGACTGTGCCAAGGAGGCCTGTGAAAACATCACGTGTTAGACAAGATGTCTCAATGACAGACTTGCCTGAGGTGTTTATAGCAGCCCACATCACTGTTAATGCATAATTTCCCAGCGGAGGCAGAGGACTAGTGAATCCTTCTATCCTGGGGGAAGGAAGACTTTTGTTTACAAAAGTGGAGAAAGGAATTTTGAGCCACTGGATTCTGGGTCTGGAAGCCCAGTATGGGCAAGTGCTAGCACAGAGGAGGAGGGCTTAACACCAACCCAGCAGGCCAGTTTCCACTGCTCCTTTGCAGATGGGCCCCAGGCCCTCTCAGGCCGTTAGTGCTGCTCGTGTTGGCTGCAACCAGCGCTGCGACCGGCCAGGAGTTGTGGTGCCCCCGCTCCCAGCTTTGCAGCACAGGGCTCAGCCTCTGCTCTTGTCCCAGTTCCCAGTGATGCAGCAGGGAGCACCCGCACAGCAGCAGCTGATGCAGAACTACTACCAGCAGCAGCAGCAGATGATGGCCCAGCAGGCAGCAATGCAGCAGAAGACGGCGGCGCAGCAGAAGCAGCAGCCCCCGGTGCAGCCCCAGGCCCCGCAGGCTGCAGCCCAGCCCGCGCCAACCCAGGAGCAAGTGGTAAGAGCCTCCCGGGAAGGAGCAGGGCAGCAGGGGGAGGAATTAGGGGCATGTGGTCCCCTGCCAACTCCTGCAGGCAACCTGCAAGCTGGCAGGATGCAGTGGGGCTCTGGGCCTGTAGAGAGAACACAGGTAGGTTTGCAGAGGCAGCATCTCTCCTCCTCCCCTGCCATGTTCCCCTAAAGGACTTGTGACAAACTCATCGAAAATCATTCACGCCCAGAAGCATCAGGACGGTAAGGCAACCGAGCTACCCCAAATTGGAAAATTGTGACAAAACTTTCCTCATTTGGGAAACTTTCCTCTGGTATTCAGCACTCTGGTGTGAAGGCAGGTACAAGCCTGCTTTTTCCTCCTCCTCCTATTCCCAAAATAAATGCTTTTTACTTAGAGGAGAGTATGCCTGTGTGCAGCATGAAAGTAACCAGCTGCCTGTAGTGTTAAAAGCAGGGGAGCAGTGCCAGGGGGCACGTTCCCCGTTGCCAAGGTGTCTCTGGAGTGTAAACGAGGAGAGAAACTCTGTGTATCATGGGTTTATTTTTTGTGGTGGTTTTTTTGTTGTTGTTTTTTTGCCTCCTTTATTATGTGATCCCACCTGCTCTTTTATGTTTTCTGGAGCACAAAGGGTTGTTCCTGACTCTCTAGCTGGGTGTTGCAAAGCAAATGTGCTGTCTACAGACACCAGGCAAAAGTTGTTTCTTGTTTCTCTGTACCTGGTTGCACATCTGCAATCAGGCAGTATCCGGTAACAGGCCAGTTCAGCTGTACCATATTTGAGCCCAGACTAAGGGCCAGTTTGTGCTTGGCTGTTCATGAGGTATCAGTCACTGAGGACCTAAATTATTCTTCAGGCATGGTTTTTTTAAGTTGGTGTCAGGAGTTAATGAACTTCATGAGCCAATGACCCGTATGATGCCCTGGAACGGTTTGTCTTGCTCTTTCCCTTATGCCAGCGTCTCAGGGCCCTGTCGTTCACCCCAGTGCCTTTTCATTAGTCTTCAGCACTGAGTGCGTTGTTGGGGCAGGTGATGAGCTTGGAGCTTTGGTGTTCATGGTCTTTTTATGGATTTGCCAAATGACCTGGGACAACATCAGTTTATTGAAATCGGGGGAATTTTCGGGTTTGGGATGAGGCCCACTTTATTACCCTACTGTTTTTAGAGGAGCAGTGCCCCAGACATATTATTAAAGTGCATCTCTAAAGAACTTTGCTGTGATTCACATGCACAAAAACTTTCTTAATTTTGTTAAATCAGCTGCAGCGAAAATTAGCCCCAACTCCCAAAGGCTGATCAGAACTGACGCACGCAGAGAGTTTTCCACTCCTGCAGCGCTCAGGAGGGGAGGAGCAGCAGTCTGCTCGCTTGAAAAACAAGTAGTGAGGCATGGTCTCTTCCGAGCATGCTCTCTGAGCAGAAGATACCACTCTAGGCCCTATAAAAACCTTTTTGCATTGCCAGACTTCAGGTTAATAAACTCTGCCTTCACTTCTGTGGGTATTGCAGCGCAGCCCTTTTATTTCTCAGCACCGAGTGTACCGTTCTGCAGCGACCTACATAGTGAGCTGTGAAGTGGATGCATTGGAAGCAGTCAAGTTGGCTTCTCAGCTGCAGAGAGCCTGCCTCAAAAGGCAGGGTGAAACCAAGGCAACTGATCTCCTGTTTGTCGTGCCCTGTAGTTTAACACTAGAAAATAATACTTGGGGTATTTATGGGTATGTCTGTAAATTCAGTGCAAAACTGAGTTGATGAGGCAGAATAAAATCAATATCTTGATGCTTCTCTGGGGTCTGTAGCTGGACTCTTAGCATGCACCTAAACTACACGTGCTTATTTTTCTCCTCTGGGTTTTAATGATGCCTCTTATTCCCATGGTCCTTTTTCCTTCAGAAACTTTTACCTGCCTTGCTTTATTTTGCTTCCTTAGCTGAGCTGTATATGTATCACTGTAGAAGGAAATGAGGAAATTGCCACCACCCTATAGAAATGTCATCTCTGCTCCTTAACCCGCTAAGGGCTTTTTTAAATGAGGTGGTTGTGGGTTGAGTGTCTCTGTCAGCGTATTCACACCCTCTTGGGGTTGCGGAAGATGGGGCTGTGGCTTTGCTGCCGCTCAACAGATCTGTGTGCTTGGGTGCTCTGCCTTCCTGGCCATACATGTGCCTCTTGCTGCACTAAGATTCTGTGTACTAGTAGGAGCAATAGACTTTCAGGTGACCTTCCTGGCAGTCATGTTTGGGATGGCCCTGGCTTGCAGGGCTCAGGGCTGTGACCCCTTGGTTTGCATAGTGCAGGGTTAAGCTCTAGCCTGGGACTTCTGAGAGCTGGATTCTGCTCCTGTATCTGCTTACAGTCAGGCTGTGCAAGGTGTCCATGCACAACATGAAGCGCCTTCTGTTTGAGCTCTCAAGAGCTGACTGTTTTCTCACATCTGGAGAAAGTAAAGCCCAAGCTCTGACACAAGACTGCTGTGGAAGCCCTGTACCCCTCTCGAGATTTGACCTCAGATACATGGCATCCACTGGAAGAAGTGCTGCTCCTGACTTTTCCCAATGCGTGTATCTATATAACACGATTCCTGCACACCCTGATCTGTCATCTTTTTTTAACACTGCACTCTCATCCTTTCCCTTAAGTAAGATGCTGAGACCAGTTACATTCGAAAAGCATACACTAACAGGGATCTTACCTCCAGATCTCCACTGTAGGAAGGGGAGAAAGTTTCCTCTGTGCAACTATAGTAATGCTGAAATACTTTAGATCAGTGACTTCTTAATTTTTCTCTAGATTTTCCTTGATCTGTGTCTTTGAAGTCAGTCCCCCAGAACACAGCCATTTTTTTAAGCACTGTTCTTCCCCAACAAGGAATGCGAGAAAACATTTTGTTTTCTCTCCTATGTGCAGCCACAAATAAGGCAACAGCAGAAACCTCAAACCACCCCTCCTGGGGCTGTGCAGGGGCAGAAGCTGGGCTCCCTCACGCCTCCGTCGTCGCCTAAGACGCAGCGTGCGGGGCACAGAAGGATCCTGAGTGACGTGACGCACAGCGCTGTGTTTGGGGTTCCAGCCAGCAAGTCCACCCAGCTCCTGCAGGCAGCTGCTGCTGAAGCCAGTCTCAACAAATCCAAGTAAGTGGCTGAGTGCTTCCTGTCAAAGACTGTGGAGGACAGGGATAGATTAAACTTTTCAGATGCTTCCTAAGCCCAGCTCTAAGTTAAAGGTCGGCAGCAAACTGTGGCCTAAGTCTCCCCAAGACTACAGTTCAGTTCTTGTTAGGAAGTTGTTTGGAGCTGCCCAAGGGCAGAAGTTCTCCTGAGTGCTTCTATTCTCCCTATATATTAAGCAAACTGGGTTTCCACCTGAATTACAAATGCTTATCTTGTTTCAAATGTTTTGCCTGTACCCCTGGGCTTGCTTTGCGATTCCTGCATCACCCCACTTCTTCCCCAGGAGTACTTGTTACATCACAGTTATAGGATCTACAGGCAGAAAACCTCCTGTAGAAAACCATTTCAAATGGGATGTGCGGTGTTATTTCTTTTTTCTTTCTTTCAATTCCTGGCATCAGCAGGGAGCTCGGATACAATTATAAGCAGATGAGGCAAGCAAGTGCCAGCCTTATGGATATGCAAAGTAGAATAACTTGGACTAAATTTTGAGAAGGATGTGATTTTGAAACAGTAGCTCAGACCAGATCATAGAGCTGGCCAGAGATTTCAGACTTATTATTAATACCTGTTGTTTTGTTGGGATGATCATGTCCAGGTCTGCTTCCACTACGCCCTCGGGTTCCCCAAGAACCTCGCAGCAGAATGTGTATAACCCGCCCGATGTCTCCACATGGAATCCGTTTGATGATGACAACTTCTCCAAGCTTACAGCTGAGGAGCTGCTGAACAAGGACTTTGCAAAGCTGGGTGATGGTAGGTTCATGGAGGGTGTTTAATAGCAGGCTGCTTCCAAGCACAAAGGTGGTGTGAAATAATGATGTTTTCTATCAGATGCTGCCTGGGTGCTACCATGCTGTCATGACCTGCTGTGCCTGCAAGAGCTAAATCTTTCCCATATCCCTTTTTCTCTGTCCCTGCCATCATTGCTGAGTAACTGCAATTAAACAAAAAAATTGTCTAAGTGAGTGGCGGTACTTGCTGCTTTTTGAGGTGGCCCTGATCAGTTTATTGTAGAAGCTATTGTTAAAGTTCTGCTTCATCTGCAACCTCTACACATTTTGATTTGTAGGGAGGCACTTAAGTTTTGTACGGTAATAGTTCCCTAAAGGGACAGGTAAGAAAGCAACCTCCAGAATGGAAGCCTGTCCCCTAACTCTGCACCTGGCTTTTCAGGCAAAGCTCCAGAAAAGATGGGCAGCTCTACAGAGAACTTGATTCCAGGTTTCCAGCCAGGTTCAGCTGCACCCCAGGCAGATGCTTTTGGTGGCTCTTCTTTCACCGCAGGATCAGGTGAGTTTGAATATTTTGTAGAGGGTTCTGCCCTCAATAAACGCAGCAGCCAAACAGCATCTCTTGTCATAGCCTTTTTTTGAAGGAAGATAAATTTGTTACAAATTTTGAATTGACTAACAGATAGTGAAGGCAAGAAGTCTTGTATTGGCTCTGCATTCTGGCTTCTAGAGACCAGGAGTCCTTGGCTGGTCTGGAGGGCTCTATTGCAGATGCCTCTGTGCGTGTGTGTGTGTTTGTAAGACTCTGGTCTCTCCTTTACCACCTGAGTGTCAAGGTTCTACCCTAAGACCCAAAAGCCCTTTGGCCTATCTTAAGGCCAAAAAAATCTGAGTGCTGCTGCTTGTTCGTAGTCCTTCAGCGTCAAGGGTTCTCGCTGAATTCAGTGAAGACCTGGAAAACTGCCAGCAGCAACCCTAAGTGTGAATAATCCTCCCCCATCCATGCACTCATTCCTACCAGTGAAAGCTGCAACCATTTGGAAATGCTTCTTCGTGCCTGCCCTTGTAGAGAGGCATCCCGAGAAGAGACTGAAGACTTCTTTTGTGGGGCAAGAAGAGGCATATCCATATATTCAATTTCCTCATGTTTCTATTTATAATAGATTTAGCAGAGCCTATAAGTGAGCTTGATATTGTTGGTCCTTAGAGTTAAGGAGTTGAAATGGATGAGGCAGAGTTCTCCAGGGAGCTCCCCTGTGACATTGCCCAGCTCAGTGGGAACTGCTTGCACTGTCCTTCAGCTGCTGAGAGATGCTGAGCAAACTGAGCTGTAAGGTGGCTCCTGAGAGGCATCTCTATATCCTGGGCTTTCTGGACACTGTAGCATGTTTATTTCCCTTTTAGTTATCTTGAGAATTTGCTCCTTGAGTCTCCTGCCCTGAGGTCCGTGCTGTTTTCTTTCAGCTGTTGCGCTAGGACAGGCATTTCTAGCCCTTTTCTTTTTGTTTAAATAGGAATCACAGATTTCACTTTAGACAGTCCCCTTCAGCGCACAGGGGCTGACCTCCTGTCTGTCCTTTGTCAATGCATTTCACCTCTTGTGCTGCTTTACAGTGCAAGAACTTTCCTTTCAGGGCATGTTTTGAATTAAAACCTGCATCGGAGAGCTACATGGTAATAGAGTTTCTATCTTTTTCCCTAGCAAAGCAAGCTCCTTCTGAGTGTGCCCGTGCTGTTCTTCCCAGCCTATGGCTTGCACTCTTTGATATTGAGCTGTATCTCAGTGCTGAGTTTTCCTACTTGATGTTTTCTGCTTTTCTCTCTTCTCTCTTGTTTCCCATTGCCCTGTCTCTTCCTGGTTATCCAGCTGAAAAAACGAAAGACATTCTGAGTTTGGACACTAGCCCTCCTCTTCTGACTGTGCCTGATCCTTTCATTCCTCTCCCATTATCCGACACACCAGGTAACTGGAACTGAGGTTTATGGGGTGGGAGTTGTTGTCATTTGCTTTGTATTCTTAATCTTCCAGTTTTATTTCTAGGCACACCTGAAATCCTGGGCCCTTGTCAGTAGTGCTGGGCACTGGCAGACTCTGCATGGTGGCATAAACAGCACTGGGCGCAAAAGAGGTCCTTGTTTTCGTGGCAACCCCTTGAGTTACCAGGTTGTTTCTAATGCTAACAACACTGATCTATTTAAAGGTTCAGTATTCAAAGCTAAAAATAAGCTGGGTAATTATCTGGGCTCACCTAAGCCACTTTCCAATTGGTTTCCAGTTTTGAAATGGTAGTTTCCATTATTGCTGTTATTCTTGCTTTCCCAGAAGAGTCAGTGTTTCTTTGGCTTCTGAACACTATTGCAAACCCTTTGCTTCATGTGAAACAAAAGTTAACATGTAACCTTTTCTGATTTGGCAAAATTTCTTAGTGCAGTTGGTAGCTATTTCGATTTACTTTGCAGTTCTACTTAAATGTCTCTTCCATGTGCATATTTCTGACTGCAGCAGCCAGCACTTTTTAGCGCAAGATTATATAAGTGCTTAGGAGCTTATTTGCAAATCAGGGGGATTTGGAATACAGGCATGTTTTTATCTTAGTGTTTCTCCAAGCCCTGTGGTCACAGTGTGGGTGACAGTGCCTTGTGTCAGTTAGCCGCAGAGGACAAGTACCTCACCCTCATCCACAGCCCAAGCTGTGGCATTGCTAATGGTTTGACTGCAGAAGACCCAAACTGCAAACCCTTGTGCTCATAAAGTCAGCATCTATCCCTGGAAACTTAGGCAAGCTTTTCAGGAAAAGAAGTGTTTGTGTGGTGTGTTTTGGGTTTGTTTTTTTTTTTCCTCTTCAAGAGTTATGCTCCTCCATTCTGGTTGAGGTTCGAAGAGCAAAAGAAATGTGTTACAGCTAAAGAGTGTTTTCACTCATAAATGCTGCAGTTTGGGAAATTCTGGCTGCACAAACTTTATTATGAAGCGGAACTTACTGAGAGTCTTCCCCTGTATGTGAGCACTGGAAAGGAGCTGACCTGCCGTCGTTTGATAGGGACCTTATGAAGGTAGATCATTCTGCACTGCTTTTCTCCCCAAGTGCTACTGGAGGCATCTGCTTTTCTAGCTTGAATTCTGCCAGCCGAGATGACTATTCAGTTCTCTGCCAGAGTCCTCAACACAACCAGTTACTCACTGAGCCAGTTGTTTTTCTTACTGCCTGTTGAATTTTGATGATACCCTATGAAGCAGCAGCCACAGCCTTAGCTGCAGGAGCTTTGAGATTCTTCTTAGCACTGAAATTGCGGCAGAGAACTGCTTTTCAAGCCTGCCCCTTGTGCAAATAATCAGAGTAGCACTTGTTGGCAGTTGGGGTGTGAGACTGCTNTATGAAGCAGCAGCCACAGCCTTAGCTGCAGGAGCTTTGAGATTCTTCTTAGCACTGAAATTGCGGTAGAGAACTGCTTTTCAAGCCTGCCCTTGTGTGCAAATAATCGGAGCAGGAGTTGCTGGCAGTTGGAGACTGCTTGTGCCCCTGGCTGGTGGCTTCTCTTTACAGGCAGGTGCTAAACCCTCCTTTGCTAGTGTTGTTGCCTACCTGTGGCTGATGCTGTTGAGTTCAGTGGATCTGCTGCTGCGTGGGCAAAGTTGGGGGCAAGGGCATCCACAGCATGTTTTTTGTTGGTTCTGTACACATATTACTGGTCTCTAACTTTATTTATTTTCATTAAATCTGATCAGGCCAGAGGCTCACGAGTGTTTCCAGGGGCTAAAGCTGCAGGTTTATNATGCTGTTGAGTTCAGTGGATCTGCTGCTGTTTGGGCAAAGTTGGGGGCAAGGGCATCCACAGCATATTTTTTGTTGGTTCCGTACACATATTACTGTGGAGACAGATCTCTAGCTTTATTTTCATTAAATCTGATCAGACCAGAGGCTCATGAGTGTTTCCAGGGGCTAAAGCTACAGGTTTATCATAGTGAGAAGGGTTGTCTGTGCTTATAAAGTCAACAGCAAAGGTGACAATCCTGCATTTGGAGTCACATTTTCAATGTGTCGTGCGGAGCAGAGGACTCTCTGTCCCTCTGTGCCTGCATTACCTGAGCCTGGTATCAACATGTCCCACAGCCAGCAGAGAGGACTCGTACACGAGGAATGTGTCCCGAGGGATGAAAGACCTTCTTGCACTGTGACCCTTGGACCTCCTGGTATTATCATCTCCGATTTCACACTTCCAGACTACCTTAGTTTTCTGCAGCTGAAAGAGACCTTGTGCCTTCCCCTGTTTCCTCTGTGTGCTTGGAAGAACAGATTGCAGCGAATTTTGCTTTCGGTAGGACTGTTCACACCCAGATTTAGCAAGATCATCATCTCGGCTCTGGGGAGTGAGGTAAATGTACAGCAAAGACAAACTCTGGACACTAGTTTCCGGCAGACTGCCCTGTTTCTGCAGATCGTGGTGTTGGAGAGCTCATCTCCTAGGAAAAATCATGTTTTCACTTGCTTAATCTGTCATAGGGGACTCTTTTTTTCCCCTTTTTTTTTTTTTCCTTCAGAGTGGTCCTAGATCAGGTGACATGGTTCCTAATAGAAGGTAGCAATATTAACTCCAAATAATAAAGTGAAAATGGAATGTTTTTATGGCACACTTTGTTCTTAGTATGTTCCAGCCATGCACAATGGCTGCAATTGCTAATGGAAACATAATTGGTAAAAGGAGCTGGCAAGAGGGGTATAAAAATATGGCAGAACATCTGTTAAAATAAGGGTAAAAGCAATATTCATGCTGAAAACATCTTTTTCTTTGTGCCTGTGTAGGAAAATGAGCCAGGTTCTTAATAAGCTTATTGCAGGCTTCACTGCTGATTAATTCTAATGGAGTATTTGATCAGAATGGTAATTTTTTTCTGCTGCACGTGGCTGCTTAATATCTATCTGTACAAATTTAGCTCCTGCTATTACGGGAGGCTAAATTTTGCATGGGGTATTCTGGAGACTTTCAATTCAAGCGAGATGTGAAGCCTCAAGGCAGATGTCTGCTTTATCTGTAAGACTTCTCTCTGGGTAAACCCAAGTCAAGGATCTTTGTGCCCTGTGTCCGTGGTGGTTTTAACTTTTGGCTTATTTTTCCATTGGTGTGAATGGGCTTTGGCCCTAGCCCCACCAACCAGCTTTCCAGAAGTATTTAATCACCATTTTGATCCAAAGCCCGAGTCCCTGTGCTCTTAGAGGTCTGTATTCTTCTTTTTCAAATGGCTCTTTTCTAAAATCTGTTTACACAGCCATTTATTCCCTGCAGTAACTGAACATTGTAACTACAGTTGAGAGATGAATTTGTCTTTGGTGTAGCTTGTCTTTGCCATCATGAACAGTGTGATAAGAGATATTCCCTGCCCTGCTGAGCTAAATGAACATGCAGACGTGGCTGGGAAAGGCAACTTGGCCGAGGAAGCATCCACGTGCCATCTGGGCACAAGCTGGATTCTCATTTTTGATGAAAAGGCAACCAGCGTTGCTTATTAAAAAGTCACTGTCATGTTGGAGTTCTTTAAAGCCCTTTTAAGTAGCACTTTAAGGATAATTTTTTTGCCTTTTTGTTTCCTTCAGATGCTCATAGGATTCTGAGTATAAATCTGAGTTGATACTTCTCAGGACCAAGGAAGTACCTAACTTACGGTGCAATTTCAAAATATAAAGTATGTGTCTGCAGCATTGGTATCTTTAGGTTTTAGAAGCTGGCAGCTTCCAGCATCTGGAAACAGAAGTTAAGACTAAAGTCACTGAAATTCTTCTTAAAACATAAAAGTTCAACTGCTTTAACAGTGCTGTTACCACTTATTCTGTAGGGCCCTTTTATTGTTTGTCACAAGCGAGGTATTTGATCAAAATACTTTCAAAACACAACTCCCCTCCCTTGTGTATTCTGCCTGTGTATTCTGAAAATACAGCTTTACCCACTGCTCTCAGGATGTTTATAATTATTTTATTAGAAAAAATCTTATTAAGAACGTGTATTGGTAGCAGGATGACATGTAGACTGAGCAGAAAGTAATTGCCAGCGTGCACATACACATGCAGATGTGTGTTAACAACTTGTTTACATCTCGAGTTGGGAAAATGCAGGGGGAGAATTATTCATTTAATATCTTGATGAATTAAGTGCAGTGCTATTAACTGAAAGTACAATTAGACATTTTGATTTGGAGCAGCAGGGTGCACTGATCACTTGAACCCCCAGTTAACTGAGTGTAAGTAGCATCTCCAATGGCCTCTGCCTGGGGTTCCCTTTGATCAGAAGCTTTGTCACTTAACAAATTTCTGAGATCATTTATTTTAAACTAAAATCTTTTTGGTTTGATCTCTTAAGGAGCTGCCATTTAACACTGTCCTACTCTATGATGTATAAAACTATATATTTGTAAGAGTGTCACTTGCTATAATATTTTCTTATTTCTCCCTTCGATAGGTTTAAAAAAAAAAAAAACTTTTGGTAGAAACTCCATGGGGAAAATTGAATTCCAGTGACCTCCCTTAATTAGCCCATGCCTTCTGAGGCTGAATAATTAGGCTCCCTTTAATCTTTAATACTTGATTAATCAATGGGAAGAAATCTTTCTGGATGTCTCATCTGTACCTTGGTAACTTGCCCTCCCACTCGGAGCACAGTTGGCTCAGCAGGATTTTTACAACCTTGTCTTTCTTTCTCAGTTGACGTTCGAAGAAAAGAACTCTGCTGTGTGCTCTCTTGAATTACCTTTCTTTTGCTATTCCTCCACAGTCCATGAGTGAGTAAAGTTCCTACGTGTGCAGTGCTGGCTGGTGGACATCTTGGCTTTGAGATGCTGCCTTTTTGTTCAGTGTTACCAAAGTGTGACAGTTTTTTTTGCTCTTTTTTTTTTTTTTTAACTTGCAGATTGCTTGGAATTCTTTATTCATTTCTTCCTAATAGCCCACTCTAACTAAAGACATATTTACCTCTCCCATGTCCTGATTTTGATAACCGCAACTGGTTTTGAGATGCTTTCTGCAGATTCTTTGTCAGTCAAGGGTTGTCTCACCAAGTGGCATCACCAGCACCGCATGCCCACTGAGTGTGTGGTGGATTTGCAGATGCAAAGTCTGTGCAAACTGACTAATCATACATCTCAAGTATTGCATGTGTTGAAATAAAACAGAATCTGAACAACAAGGCCAAAAGAGCCTCACTGGGTTTAAATCCAGAGTAATTTTCTTGATGCTAGGTGGCATTGCAAGCTTTTTATATTGGTGCCATTCAGAGGAAAAGCTCTCCCTTTCACTCAGAGAAGAAGGGAATTGGTTTTCCAAATTGTGAAACTACCAGTATCTGTCACTTGGGGTGCTGTTACATGTAGGTTATCCTCTTGCTTTGTTTTTCTTCTGGATTGTTTTTATTTTGATAAGAAAAAAAATAGCAATTTCTTACTGTGTGGATCTGGAAACTTAGGAAGGAAGTAGGGTTTTCACTTAAAAACAGTTGTGTGAGGCTGGGCTTGGGCTCTGGAAGGAGTTGGTAGTGCTTTGTATTTCTTCCTGTGGGCTCTTGAGCTCTGAGACCTGCACGAGGGAGCCTGGTTTTTCCCAGGTCTGCCCAGAGTTGAACTGTGCAAGGAAGCATCTAGTGCATGACAAATTCTTCCTCGGGTTGCTGTGTTGATGATGGTTGTGGTGGTGGAACAGACCTAGGAGCTGGGTCTAGTTGCCCCTGCGGAGGCATGCAGCCTTCCTGGACTTAGGAAGGTCTGAGGTGTTTTCAGAAGGATTTTCCATAGTGCACAGGTGTGTTTTCAGTAAGCATGTTGTGCTAAAGAAAACAAAACTAACTCTTCTACAGAAGGTATTTCTGCTCTGTAGTGTAAAACTACAGGTTTCTCTGTTTTTGGACTTTCGAGCTCCTTTGCTCTTAGTTAAGCATGAATTTCCCAGTGCTTCAAGTAACTCTGCTTTAGCTTATATTTCTACAGGTTAATACAAGATGCAGCACAAAATAGAAATCAGGTAAACTAAAGGGACTCAAAACCCACTGTTGTGTCTGTTGTCTGCTTACCCATTCACCCTGACAACTTTGTATTTGTTCAGTTTCTCAGCCCCAAAAGGGATCGAGTTCCTGTTAAAACGTGCACTAAGAGATGCCGTGGCTGCCTGTAACAGCTGTGACAGAGCCAAGGGTGTGGGAAACAAAGGGAATCTCACAGGACAAGTAACAAAATACAGCAAAGAACCACTGACTGGCTAAAGCATCCCACAAAACAGGTTGAGCCTTTGTGACAGGAGGGGAAAGTATATCATGTTTATTGTTGTGATTTATGTGTGTTTAAAAATGTGGCTGAGCTCAATATGCAACTTCTTACTGCCTGACCAAGAGAGAATTCCACAGTGTAGCAGGCAAAGTCTGCAGTGAAGAAAATGGAAACTGTTTGGAAAGGAAGATTGAAGGAGAGCACAAAGGGAATGTCTCAGGCACTGGCTAGGTGCTTCTGAAGGTACAGGCTGGTTGAAGTGCCTTGAAGAGCCTGGCTTTGGAAGGAGTATTTTAGGCCTGATTCTCCAAAATGTGAACACGTTCCCAATGTGCACACACCTGCCACTTTATAGGTCTACAACCTTCATCTTGAAGTAGGTCCCGACCCAACCTGCAGCTGCACAACTGTGAGATCCAATCCATAATTTCTCCCACAATTGTGTTCAGTGCCTTGCTGTCTGGATGAAGTGATTTAAAATGCTATTTAAATGAGCTGTACTCAGGATGGAGACCCCTTACCTTGCACTTCCTTCCCCCTTAGGAGAAGCATTTGAGCATGTTCCCTGACTTCTTGTCCCCAAGTGCCTCGTGTTGTGTTTATCCCAACAGACTATCATCAGTTCCCTGTAGAGTTGGGAATGCTACAAGTACAGGCAAGGCTGCTGTCCCCATCATGCTTCCCTTTTTGTTGATCTTCTTCAGGCCTTTATTGATAAAAACAGCTGCTTCTCAGTTCCCTTTTTAGATTTCCTTCCCCTCATGGTTCCCTTAGCGTGCCAGTTTGTGACATTTGTCATGGGAGTAGGATTTGTCCTCCTCTAATAAATAGTTCCAAAACCACCAGGTCATTTTCTTATTTATACCAAGCAATAAATATGATGGATACAGTTATAATGTGCATAACGATGCAACTTAAGCTTTTCTGTGGTTTTCTCACTGTGATAAGTCTTCTGAACAGCAGTATTCCAGAGCCTGCATTTTTGTACGCTTATGAACACATTTTCTTAGGTTAATAAATACCAGACTTTGAACTCAAAGTGGAGATGTGGAAGTGTTATAAAGGCATGGCTGTGGCATGCCATAGCTCATGCTACTATTACATTATAAACACGTTTTTCTCAGCAAACTGAAATGGCCAGGTTTGTCCACATAGAGCAAATTTTATCAAGGTGGTTCTACTGAAGGTGATTACTTCTACCAAACCCTGCAAATGTCCTTTAAGTGAAGAAACCCTTGTGAAAGCTTAAAAACTAAGCTCATTATTGCAAACCTGGTTAATATGATTGCAAAGTCACTCATCCCCTAGATTATTAATTGAGATTGCCTGTTCAAAGAGTTAATCTAAATGTCTCTGTATGAGGGATAATGGAAGGGACAGGAGTCACTGCTGGGAATGACGTGTCTCATTTGAAATCTGCTATTTCAAGTAACTAGAAAGTAGACAGCTGCCTTAATCCAAGGGCAGCTTCTCCTATCTGATGCTGTAACATCTTAACGTTTCTCTGGTTTTGCCTAAGCACTTAAGGGTTTTAGACCTTTAATTATTGAGTAAATTAACACTAATTGTGTATGTAGCTCTAGTGTTATGGGCTTCTGATGGTCTGTTCCTTTTCATGTCATTACATGAAGACTAATAAAAACCTTGCCTATATCTGAAGGTGAGAGCACCAAGTTTCTGTAGGGTTGTCAGTGGGTTGTGCCCTGCTAAGCCCCACGGCTCTACGTAGGGCTGAGACCTGTGCACTGTATTACAGCTGCCTCGTGGGTGAGGAAGGCTCTGGGGTGTCTAGACCCAGCATAGAGCTAGATACGCTCCAGTCACCCTCGTGGAAGATGATCTGTGAGTGGTAGCATTACTTGCACGCACGATTGTGCAGATGCTTTTCTGAGGCTGTCATACTAGACTGTGAGACCATGAGTTGAGCACCTGATTAATGTGGTTTGTTGTTTTCTTTTCTTTTTTTGTTTTTGCTTTTTCTCTGCCTTCCTTCCTCCTCCTGCTTAACCCAGAAAAACTGATTGAGGGACTCAAATCTCCTGAGACTGCGCTTCTGCTCCCTGATATCCTGCCTCTCGCTGACCCCTTCGGTAGCACCTCAGATGCTGTGAATGGTAAAAACAACCACCCCAGGACCCCTCCTTCCCTGTGCCTTGTTCTGCTTGATAACTCTGCATGTTTACCCCCCTGGGCTCTGAAAACAGCAGCTGATTTTGGTGGAACACAATGTGATAGGAAGTTATGGATTATGCAGGGAATAATATCTGAATGGCGAGGATAGGGTAGGTCAAAGCTAGGTACCATGATCTGCCACAGTAACCTAGTTGCACCTTCCATGTGCTTGTGGTCTTGGGAATAAGAGTTAATTGCTGACTGAGGGAGAAGATGCCAAAAAATCCCATTTCTGAAAAAGCCTCCCTGTGTGACCATGGCCTGAGCACTTAGCCCGTCCACGTCTCCACTAGCCCTCAGCAGGGCAACGATGACGGTGCTGCTTTTGCTGTGGGGCGCAGCACGGCAATAAATGTGGTCACCACAGGATTTGAACAGCTGCCTAGGTAGATCCTGCTTGTGCTGTGTCTTGCAAACTAATCTCTGGCTTCTCTGCTCTGATATGTTGCACTTTCGTAAAGGAAAACCTGACGTAGCAGTTGAGAGTCTCATACCGGGCCTCGAGGCTCCGTTGCCCCAGCGCCTGGTGTCCCAGACCGAGTCGGTCGCTTCCAACAGAACAGGTTGGTGAGAGGGGCAGGTGGTTGGGCAAGGCTGTGCGGTTCTGTGGGCTGTGTGACCTTATTATAATAAATTGGAAAGCAGTGTCTGCTTGAAGGTACCTTCTTTGCTTTCTCTTTCTCTGCACTCTCCCACCAGCTTAAACTGGACTCACTTGTGCATTTTGTAAGTGGATCTTGCTTCGTTCCTTAAGTGTCAGCATTACTTCCTCCTCGCAGAGCTGTGCTCACGTTTGTACTCGTTAAGCCACTCATAACAGATCTGTAGGTGCCAGAGCAGTCACTGAGCTGTTCTGAGGGGCTCAGCTGGCACTGCGTGTCCCTCCCTTCTGAAGGCCCAGATACAGCAACTTTTGCTACAGAGGGACTTGATGTCCTCTCAGAGGTCTGTTGTGAAGTAGAGTAGCTTTGCTGGAGAGTCTTTGCAAGCCTGGGTGGTACAATGTCCTGCAAGAGACGGACAGCTTTCAGATATCTAAAATTCCAATTACTTTTAACCTCTGTGTTAAAGGCCATATCACCAAGTCTAGTCTAGAGGTGCTTAAATGCTTCCTGAGTGCCACCTACTTAGGTGCCTTGGGAGGGATAACAGTGTGCCTTGAGTGGCACCTTTGTCACTTTTGTCTTCCCGTTGGGTCCCGTCCTTTGGAAGGCAACTTGGGCACTACCTCTCGTGGTAAAACCCCTGTGGTTCAAGAAGCAGCTGGTGTTTCTGGTAGATGTGAGAGGAGCTTTCAGAAGCAGCAGGGGCTGTGTTGCTCACTGCTCCGCTGGTGAATTTAAACCATCACTTCTGTGGGATTTTGGTGTTATGTCCTTAGCTTTGGAGGGCAGTTACCTCGGTGAATCCCTGTACGTCTCAAAAAGTGTTGGGAATCGCTCTACCCTCACTGCAAAGAACAGTATCTCACCCCAGAGAGGGAAAGATGTGGGGGAGAGTGCAACAATAGCCTGTTTATGCTGAGCAGATGGGAACAAGAACGTGCAAATCTGATCTCACCAGTGTTTGTGTCCTGTTCAATGCTCCCTTGCGGCCTTTGGATGTTAACCTGGATTCAGACTCTCTCACTGGAGAAGACTCTCTGCTTGACTGTTCTCTGCTTTCTAACCCTGCTGCTGACCTCTTGGATGAGTTTGCTCCTGTAGCTTTCGCAGCTCAGCCTCACAAAGGTAAATTTAACCCTCTGCCTCTAGCTTCTAACCTCTCCTGGGCCTGGATCTGTAGCTGGTATATGATCCCACTTTACCTAAGCAGATCATCTGACACATGTTCTAGTTGTATTTTCTTTTTCCCAGACGGTTGTTTTATTCCCAAACTGGTGAAGCTTGTAAAGGGCATTGAAATGCCAAGGGGAAAAGATAAATAATGGTATTCAGCTTCATCAGAAACACAGAGCAGGATTGTCAAGATAGGTAGTATCTCCTGTGAGACCAAGCGATACAGGAGGCTCAAAGGCTGGACTTTCAGCCTGCAGCCTGTCTTTGGGTCTGCATGTGAACACACTTCAATTTTTCCCGTTTGCACATTTAAGATTTGTTCTAATGCTGTTTTATTAAGTCTGGAAGGGATCCTGATAGTTATCTCTACTGATGTCACGGGTTTGTGAAGCCAAGGCATTTTTCCTGTCTGCGTTCATGCCTCTAGCAGACAACTGAGCTCCTGCAGATTTGGAGGCTATTTTCCTTTTGCAGAGGTTATCAGGAAAGCAGCCTTGAACCAGACTACAGTATCACATTGCAGCAAATGTTAAGTTCAAGTACAACATCGAATTGAAGAGTAGAGTAGTTTACAATAGTAGGGAAAAAAACAGCTACAGAAGAGTAGTAGACCGACCATGTGTGTTCATTTCCAAGAGTTGGGAGTCAGGCTTTGCAGCGTGTGATTATCTGAGCTGGTGAAAAATATCAAAGTCCTGTGTCCTGGTCTGGGGTCTGTCTGTTCTTCCTTTAACAAGCAAGAACGGAGGACCCTGGGAAGCAGCTCGGATCACCTTTTCCAAGCTGCAGAGTGTCCAGCTGAAATGCGGGCCCTGTCATCCAGCATAACCAGAACAGTTTGAATAAAAATGAATATATGAGTAGCTGGATTGCAGCTTGCAGGGTGAACTTCTTGTGCTCCGTTCTGGCAAATTCTTGTTGAAAGCTCAAGCAGTTGAGCAGTCCCTGGTAACACAGAAGTTTTAGGGGTGACCTTCATGTAAGCCGAGCTTTTAGTGATACGGATCACACATATCTACCTAGGTGTGAGGAAGACCAGGGCTTCTCTTCTATTTATTACTTTGAAAAGATAAGCCCAAAATATGAATATGAACCACTGGGTGCCCACTGACACTGTGCTTGGCTCATTAGGGAAGTATCCCTATAGCAACAGAAAATGATCTGTTCTCTGAGGAATGGCTGTAAAAACAGTCTGTAATCAACTTTTACACTTGATGGCATTATAAAACATTTGGGGTTTTTTTGTAGTGCTTTGGGGTTTAACAAGCAGTTCTAATTGCTTCTCATTGCTATACTGCATGTCCATGCCACTGTTTAGAGTAAAACACTTAAAATGTGTGTTGAACAGTTCTTGTGCCATATCTGGAACACAGCAAAGCAGACAGCTGGCCAAAATATGATTGGCGTGACTTGATGAGAAAATGAAAACAAATTAAGAGATTTCTGCATCACTCTTCCTAGGCTGCCTTGCTGCTCTGCACTTGAGTTCAGGTAGGGTCAGACTTGCCAGGGAGAAGTGAGACTTTTACTAGCAGGAGAGAGAGGTGCAAGATATCAAACCCTTGCAAAGCTCCTTTATGGCTTTTCCATCCCTGCGGTTGGAGCTTGGGGTGTGTCGTTACCTGTATATCTCCATGTAATTTACTGGGGTTTTTCTCCTCTGCTGTCTGTGTAACACTGCAAGTTATCAGTGGGACCAGGCAGATGTGGAGAGACATCAGTGTTTCGACATAATTTCGTATTTTAACCAAACCAGAGTTTTTTTTCTGTGTGTCTAATGAGACATATGTCTCCCAAGGAGTTTTGTCCAACAAGAAATATGTTTTGTTTCTCACCAGCCTTTTCCTCTCGTTAGAAAAGTTAGTCCAGAACTGAGCAGTGCTCCTTGAATAGCTTCCCTTACAGCAAGCTCCAGAGGTGTCATCAATTGTATCTATAAATGAACTGATAGGAAAATAAGATGCTGGCAGAGGCTGCCAGCCAAGTTGAGAAGAGCCGTAAATAAATCCAGAAGCAGCGTGGTGACAAACAGGAGACTTTGTTAGACAAAACCCCTGTTTGTTCTTGTCATTTTACAGCCTGTTTTTCTGTAGAACTTGTGTTTTTGTTAATCTGATCCTCTAGAGGACAGTGTATTTTCACAAACCATTTCCTGCATCAGCTCACCTAAAACCTATTGGCTTGTCTGGTAGTTTTAGGTAGAGAGCTCTTATTCATGATCTGAACTGAACAGGAGCATTCTTGTTCCTTGGAAAATATCGACTTAAACGTATCCGTGCTAGGCTTCTAGAAACACGTCATATAGTCATTGAGGGTGATACAGTAATTCTGGATGATATTTATGTGTCTGAAGTAATAAATGGTGATACACAGGGTGTGACAATTCCCTAAATGAGTCCAGTTGCCTAATAATGCAGATAAATGTCTGATGATACCATACAGATACGGTCTGATCTAGTATGGATATGGCTGAACTTTAAGCTTCAGGATTTTGCCACAGCTTTGAACTAGGCTAATTGTTAAGTCTTTGAACTGGCCCAGATGTACTTTGCTTCTCAAGAAGGCTCACTTTGCAGTTGGCTTTTTCTTTCCCCCATCTACTTTTGTATTTAATCTGTTCTTTCCTCTTTACTTTCTTAGACTTAACAGCTTTGTTTCACCTTGTAAATTAAACGCCTGCTTCTGCACTCTGTCTTTTAAAGCATAAAACGTCCTAACACTTTTGGCAATTCTAACCTGCTCTCTCTGCTATCTTTGCTTCTTTACCTCTGTTTCTCCTTTATGCTGCAGAAGATACTAACCTGATATCAGGCTTTGATGCTCCTGAGGGCTCTGAAAAAGTGACAGAAGATGAGTTTGACCCAATTCCGGTGTTGATATCCAAAAATTCACAAGGTAAGCCAGGACTTGGGGGTGAAAAAAGGAAAGGAAAAATATATAATGAACACAAACTAGTTCTGGGGCAGTGGCACTACAGCACAAGCGAAATAGTACAAACTGTCAACTCTAAGATATTGTCATTATAGCATGTTAGTATTAGTTTTCCTCTGATTTATACAGGCTCTATTTTTTTAGATTATTTGTGATAAAGTAGCATATCCAAAAAGATGTAATACACATGCAAATATTTTTGCATCCTATGAAGTAATTTTTAGCAGTTTGCCAAACAGTATATGCCCATAACTGGCTAAATTGCAGTGGAGAACTTCATTGTCAGAGTTCCTTGCTCGCTGTTCAAGTCAGCAGAAGGAGGTCCCTTGACTTTCTTTTTAAGTGAACTTTACACAAGGCGCCAGGGGTGATCAGCGTTTCTAGCGCTGAAACTCCCACTAAAAGCGAATTTTTTTGCCTGATATTTTTCAAAGGCGCTTGTGGGACATGTGAGAAATTTGGTGGTACATGGGTACCCATTTCATTTGAACAAGCTTTGAAGAGTCAGAGTCCCTAAGACAGAGGCTGGGAAGTCACCTAGATCATATTAATCTTTTCCAAGCATGTCAACCTCACATACAGCTGACTAAAAAGCAGCACTATTTCCTAAAACAAATGATGGTGCTGAATTTGTACGGAGGGAAGCAGGCAATCTTTGCAGTCTGAACAGTCAAATGTCTCCTCTCTGCAGTGAAGCTGCTGAAAGATTTTGATTCCAGCTTTTCATATGCTAGCATAGGCCTAAAAGCATGCTCCAGGGCTGCTTTTTTTGGATTTGGTTTTTATTTTCATAGTAGCACTTTTTTGGACTTCCCTAAATCCCATTTTCTTTTGTGGCATGCTGTGTGCTGTGCCAGCTGCTTGCTGCCCAAGTCTGGCTGCCAAACACTGATGCTTGCTAGAGAAATGGGAGATTGAGGGTCTCTGCTCCTGCTGGAAGTTGGAGAATCTTTGTACCAAAGTCAGGCCAGTGCAGACCGCCCTAAAGAACAGCCTCTTCCTCCAGCAGCAAACCCAGAAGTTGGATGAACTCCCCCTGGAGTGGTGGGAAACTTAAAAGTTGCTCTTAAAACAGCAGCTAATTTCCAAGCTATAAATTTTTGGGCAGTCTTTTCTATAGGTTTTGGGATTTTTTTGTCGTTTGTTGTATAGATCCTGTAGGAAGGACAGAAATCTAAACTGGGATGTAAATTCTAGGAAAAGGAGATAGTTTGCAGAGGTTTTGTATTACCGCAGATGTGATAATTATTATTATTATTATTTTTTTTTTTTTTTTGTGCAACTATTATGAGCTGAGTTTGGAGGGGAGGGAGAGGGTGGAAGAGCAAGCAGGGGAATGTTGTTGCTATAATGATGCAAGTTAACAGAAGGTCTAGAGCAAGTTTTCTGTTTTGCTGTGACTTTTTTTCTTTCTTTGCTTGCTCTTGAACATCTGAAACTGTCGTGTGTGCGTGTCCTGTTCGTTACTGAATTCCTATCTCTCACACTTTCAGGTGGGCATTCTAGAAACAACAGTGGAAGCTCTGAGTCCAGTCTTCCCAACATAGCCAGGTCTTTACTGCTGGTGGATCAGCTCATAGACCTGTAGCAGTGACACAGTAGCAGACGCAGTTTCTGTAACGTACCTAATCCTCCGTTTTCATTTCCAGAGGAGTTACCTTCAGTTGTGCGTTTCGTATTTTTTTTTCTTTTTTTTTCCTTAATTAAAAGAAAAATAAATCTGCCAAGAGGAGACAGTCACCCACTTTCTCCCCGTCTTCCCATGCGCTGGGAAAAGATTCTGTCTCATGTCTTCGGGTAGTGCTCTCTAAAGCTGGTAAACCCACTGCGGTTCCTCCTGCACCTCTTTGCTAGCGTGTGTCTAGGGGAGCACCGTCCTGCTGAGATGTACACACAGCACCATGGAAAGCCTAACTGTAAATGACTTAGATAATCGTAGCTCATGTGTGATCCCTGCGTGCCCTTTCTCCTTAGCCTAGCGTGCCAACAACGGTGTTTCAATCTTCGCGTTTGTGTTTTGGGGTCTGGGTTTTGTTTTGGTCCTGTTTGACCAACGGGCAGGAGGAAGGAGGCAGGTAAAAGGGGTAGGGACGTCCCTCTCCTGTGGAATGCAGGTTAAGAGAGCTGCTGTTTCTAAATAAATTGCTAGGAGGTGCTTCAGGGGAGGAGAAAAGCCCTGATTTCCCTGGAGTTGTCTCGCATGGTACCTCTGGCGATGGTGCCTGTGAAGAGTGTTTTCCAGACTGCCCCCAGCTCCTGGTTTGCTCTTTAACAATCTTGCTTGTGAATGAACTGCGCTTCCTTGAAGAAAAAAAATAAAATAAAAACAGCCCCCTTTTCCCCCACAAAACAATTAAAGCTGCAAAAATGACCTTAAGTGAAATAGAACACAATTTTGAACCAAATACATGTGAGTGTGGGTGTGATTAGCTTTTTGTTGTTTTTTTCCCCTCATTTTCTGGCTGAAAAGGGCATTGTGGCAGCAACAGATGTATTTTTTTTGTGACTTACTTTCTGTGTTTGACTGGAAAAAAAAATCCCCCCCAAACCTACTGTAAACCATGTATGAAACAAATTGTCCTACAGTTGTTTGTCTCTCTAATTCTGGTTTCAGTCAAGCATCTGGTATCTGTTCTGGGTTTCCCTGTTTCTCTTGTAACTACACATAGTGCAAACCAGTTAAGTATGGAAGCCTTTTTGTTAGTAGACAAAGATGACTGTAGACTTTATCCCACTCTTTGGTCTTTGTGCAACAAGCATGCACTTGGTTCAGACGGTTTGAAATAAGTGCTGCTACAACGTGATGGGTTTTACCTGTTCTTTTTTCCCTTCCATGCTTAATTTGTCACCTAGCTGGATATGCTAAACCTGTTTTCGTTGGCCTCTGAAGTCCGGAGTTTCTATCATGTATTTGAAAGCTCTTTCTGAACAGAAGGACTCATCCTCTCTAGTGGATTAATTAATAGCTTATCGCTAACCTTGTGTATGTGTACGTAGCTGTATTAGTAAAAGTGCAGTTTCCCATGTGCGAAAGTATGAACGACTGAAATGTATGTCCTGACCTAAGAAGGAAAGAAATCAAAGTTCGTGACTGCTCCTTTCCTAACTCCAGTCTCTCCGCTATTTCCCCTCACCCCACCACTTAGTTTAACAAATTCTGTAAATAGAACTACCATCAACCGTGTCTGCTCTACGTTACTCTTCTTTTAAAACCTCCACTTAATAATAAAAGTATTGCTTAAGTGTGTTGTATCATTATATGTGTATACTGCACTTTCCAAGAGAAGCTTTACATGAGAACTATGAAATTGACCTTAGTAAAATTGTGGATAGAACTTTATTATTTTTTTTGTTTTATATTCCTAAAGCACAGGCAAGCTGGACTGGATAACATGAAGAAGCTATAGATAGAAAGTTATTGTATAGTCAGAATATATGAAAAGAGAATGGATTTTAAAAAGTAACCATCTACTGTATATTAGAACAAAGATTTCTGTGAATTAAAGTACTTTTAAAGAATGTTTAAGATTTTAAATAGCACTTGTTCAAGGGTTCTGGAAAAATATAAATGCACTGGGTTGTTAATAATGCTATTAAATAAGCGGATGTGAATGTTCCTTTTATTGCTTTTTCAAGTAGCTATTCCTGGATCTGGGTGGGAAATATGATACAATGGAAGAGTAAATCTTTAGACATGTCTGTTGTTTAGACCTGGTTCATCAGAAAAGCCTTGCCTCTGCTAAACTAGAAAATGCAGGAGATGGGCAGATCTGGGGGATTGATTTCAAGCTCTCAAACCAAAAAGAAAAGAAGCGGTTGCCCTGCAGGAGTTAGTTCAGTGTTGCCATGTTGCTCAAAATTTGAGGAGATATGCAAGATTTTTTTAGGTCAGGTCTTAAGTCCCATAATATAAATATATAGTCAGCAAAATCATAGTGGAGCAATTCTGCTCTCTGGCCATCCGTGCTGTTTATTTGTGTCTGGATGACAGAGGAGCCTTTCTCCCCCGACAGGCTCAAGCCTGTAGAGAACTTTTGGGCATTAGCTGCTGTAATGGGTCTTGCTGCTGGGTTAACTTCTAATGCAACCGAAGAGAGGGCTTCGTTTCACATCAGGTTGTGCTTGTGATGCAAGACGAGCTCTGCTTTTGTGGGGTGAGGAGCTAAAAACAACAAGTGGAAGTTAAATGTGGGTTCCTGATGGCTGTCATGGACTTGGCTCTCAAACTGCCCCTTTCTTGAAAATCTCGCCCTTTTTTTTTTTTTTTTTAAACTGGATTAGGAAAATTGATCAGCAAATTTGCCCTGTCTTTGAAAGCATCTCTGGAAGATCTGTCCCCAAAAGACAAGGTACAACTGGCTTAATACTGGCTGAAAGAGCCTTCACTGGGTTCTTTGACCTTGTAGGATTAATCCGGGACTTCCCTGATGCTGCAGGCCATGTGCAACCTGAAATTGAGGCGTCCTGGGAAACTCTGGATGAGAGATAGCCTTGCAGGGGTGGCCTTGTGGCCGAGCTGCATCATCTAACAGCTCTTTTTCTGCATGCAAGTGGCAACTTGAGAGAACCTCTTCATAGAATAAAATCATTTTTTGGAGGGCACCCTAGCAGTGGCTGCTTCCCATAAAAAGAGATCCCATCCCTAGTGCAACCTTGAGCTTAATCTCAGAGGGATTTTGCTTCAAATGACTTTCTGACACCCCAGCAGGCACCCTGCGTTCTGGAGCTGAAAGCTCAGATGGGTTTCAAAACAAGGGGCACAGGGGGCTCTGCTGCCAGCAGGAGTCCAGGGTGCCGGACTCGCTCCTGCAGCGCGGGGGTGCACGTCTGCGTTGCAGAACTTACTGCGTCTTGAGCAATTTTGGTTCAAGAAATCCTGGAGGAATCACTGGAGTTGAGTTGTAGCTGAGGTGGATGTGTGGGAAGCATGAATGTGACACGAGGGGATGTGCTGAGAAATGAGACGCTGCTTAGTTCAGTTATAAATACTCATGGTTGAGATTAGCTCCAGTGACTGTTTTCCTCTAAACAGGCAGTGCCCACACCTGAAACTCCTTCACTCAGCAACAAATGGGGATTACAGAATTTTTTTAAACTATTTTTCCCCCTCTATGTCCTAGACCCCTGTAAGCGAAAGGCTTCACTGTACCCAAAGTGCAACTGCTACGCACATGAGTGCAGAAAAGCAGCACTAGATCCGCTCCTGCTCCTTGGTCACTTGGCATCCGGGCTTGCTTGGAGGATGACGGTGATGCCGAAGACTTGTGCTTCAGCCCTCCCCAGGAGAGGGACCTGAACCCCTACTGCCTTCCCCTGTGTTTTCCTGAAGCTGCAAGGCCCCCCCATCCCGCATACATAACATGCTGCTTGTGCGTGGTGAAAATGAGGGCAAAAGATGCACCCCGTTTCCAACGGGTCGGTCTAGAGTTTCAACAGTTGGTTTGAAGCGTGTGCAGTCACCTTCCAACACCTGCTTTGTCCTTATTCACATGCTGTGACTGTAGAAAAGTGCCAAAAATAGATCATTCCATTTCTTGTGTTTCTTGGTGTTTGGCGTTGCGTGGCTCAGGGAACCGAGGAAGCCTGGAACTGTTCCTAGACCTGCCCCGGCGCCGGGAGCGATTTCAGGCAAAGCTCCTTGTTCTGCTACCCAAACTGTCCAGGGAAAACAGTGATGATGGTACTGGCTGTTCATGAGCATTAGCTGTTACTGCGTGTTGTCACCTTCCTGGCTTTGGCTGCATGAAATCAGGAGTGCTATCTGGTGGAAAAGCAACCTTAGGCTCCTGGAATGTCTCTGTCTGCTCTGAGTATCTTGTCCTGGACTCTGCCCCCAAAATGAGATCGTGCTCTTGGTGCCCAATCTGCCTCCTTAGGGTCCCCTGTAAAAGGGACAGTCGTTGGGCTTCGTCGTCGGTTATTTCAGCACTTTGCAACTTTTGTGCAGCATTTCTAATAACAGACAAGAACTCGATGTGTCAGTGCTCTAACTTGAGGGGGGAAAAAGTGTTTTCTCTTTTGGTGCCTATGTACGTTTAAGGTGATTATTTGTTTTGTGTTCAGCAGTGGTCTCAAAGCTCAAACCATTCTGTTGTCTGCACCTCTCGTTAGCCCTGTGAGTAATTCTGGGGTACAGTGAGTGTTTAAGCAGTGCTTAACATAGTCCTAGCACTGAGTGACTTCCTTATGGTTAAGCTTTATGCTGCAGGAGGGAGCCTGAGCACAGCGAAGGGATCCTTTCTTTATTATGTCTTTGTGACCCTTAAATCTCGGGGTGTGGAGGAAGGGGGGACAAAAGAGGCAGGTGCCTGTTGGCTCTGTCCCCTTTGGCGTAGGAGGAGGTTGGGAAGAGGTGGCTCTTCCCACGTGAGGGCTCTAGGGGCCTTTTTGCGCTCAGAAGAGCGAAGAACCTGCAGGCAGCTCAGGCCTGGGGCTGAGGGGGCCTCGGGTGTGCAAGGGGCTGCGTCGTTGCAGGGCTCAGACGGGGCTTCAAACCAACCCACACTTGTCCTTCACACTCTAACAATTCACAGGGTGACCCTTTTTCTCCTCTGCTCTAACACGGAATTAAACTGCCCATCCTTTTAACGTGGAACGGTCCCTTGAGCGCAGGGGTCTCCCTGCTGCCGCTCTCGGGCACACCGAGCCGTCCACCAGCCCTTGGGCTGTCCCTCCTTCCTGTGGCCACGCTGCACGCGCCGCCAAAGCATCCGCCAGCTTGGGGGAATCCACTTTGGTTAACCCTAACGCAGCTTTAAAGCTTTGTTTTGTGACTTCTCCTTCCCTTTTCCTAGATTTTTCAGTGTTTGAGCATAGCTCAGATTATTTCTTTATATGTTTTAACCCATGACTGTTACCTGTAAGAGGAGGTGTGCAGGGCTAAGCCCAACACAGCCCCTGGTTGTGCCCCTGGTTGTAGCAGTGCTGCTCGAGCTCCTGGAAACCTCTCTTTGCTTCCCTTGGCTGAAACAAAAGAAAAGGGAGAAATCTCCCTCTTAGGACAGGTGGAGAAAGTAAGAAAACATTGGGAAAAAAAAATCCATTTTTTTAAATAAACCATTCTGCCTGTCATACGTGGCCTACACGTTCGGGGATGCATGTTGCTACTATCCTAGAACAGTTGGGGCCTATATGCAATCAACCCTTCTCTTATTCTGTCCTAAATGTCAATGTTCACGTGAATATAGCCACCAACTAACGCAGTAACCCTTTAAAAAGGAATTCTGATCAAATGACTTGTGCTTTGAATGCTGTTCTTGTGGAAAGTGGCTCATTGGTTTGCATCAGCATAATGTTCACCATCTTAAATGCCTTTTTCCATTTCTTGTTTTCCTGTACGTTATATTTCAATGAGGGCTGGATAATGCAAAGGCATTTGTGTGATGTGGCAACTGGTCTTGCTCTGCTTCAGCCTGTATTCTTAAAATCTAACAATAATACCTGGTAAATATTATAACCAACCTCCTGGAAGAAAATAATGACCAATTTTTGTTCCTGTAATCTGAGGTTAGTATCTAAGGTTATTGCGGACAATATAGGCTTCAGGAAAGATAGATAGTATTTTTGTAGACTAACTTATAAAATGTTCACATATCTACACTGTCTTTATTTAGCAGTGTACTGTATCTAAGTGAATAGTTTCCCAATAAATAACAATTTTGATGCCTAACTAATGAGTGCTGTGTCTTTAATTATGAGAAGCAGCTGAGAATGAGTTGTAACTCTTGCATATAAACAGAGCTGATTAAGAAGTGATGCCTTGAGGCCGGTGATAGGCATCTCCATTTGAGCTTTTAACATGGTTGGATGCGAGGATGCTGTTTTCCCGTGGCGAGGCTGGTTGGTTAGTGGGTTCCTTGTCCCATTATTCAGTAGATCCCAACCACCCTTGTCTCCCTTTCTTGCAATTCACGTTGCTTAGTTTCACCTGCCTCTTTCCTGTCCTCTTGCTAACATGAGTCCAATGACATCCTTCTAACCTGCTAATAGGTCTTTGAAGGTAAGACATCTTCTGTTCTGTCTGTGTGAGTCATAAGCTAAATAAATAAAAAACAAAAAAATAACAAAACTCATGGGCTCTTGTAACTGGAGAACAGCAGAATAACAAGCCTCTCCCCAAGCTGGTCCGTTATACTAATACAGAAGCGAGCCAGCTGGTTATAGTTGCACTAGGTATTTCCCTTGAAATCATGATATAGGTTGTCTAAAAACTCTTTGTCTTGCAGTGACTTAAAACAACGCTGCTCTCGTTGACCACTTCATTTAGAGACTACAGACTGACACTTGTTCTTGTCCCAAAATGCATATGTGATTTGAATGATTGCCGCTGTGTTTTAGATGCACACGTGTGCAGTGCAATTCCACTTTGGTGAGATGGCTGCCGAGAACAGAGGCTCTGACAAGCAATAATTCTGCTTATAGGGGGCTCCTGAGTCGATAGGCAATGATGCCAAATGAAATGCAGAAAATCTGTCTGTTGGAGCTTTACTCCAGGCAACAGTATTATGAATTAAAACCTCTCTGATGGTCATGTTGTGGGTGGCTTAAAAGAACCCTCGTAGAATGGTGTTGAGAGGGGACTGAGTGTGACCATTTGTGTGTCTTGCATCTTCCATCTTATTCTAAAAACTTGTACTCGTGGTGTACGAGCTGTGAGGCACTGCTGAGCTGTGTTTTAATTTGTGTGCAGTGAGTAGCTTCCCTGGCATTTTTATTTTCTCTTGCTCGCTCTCCCTTTCCACCCCATTTTCCATGCGTGATGGTGGTTTAAATCTGAACGTCATGACACGTCTGGTGTAATAAGTATCCTTTGTGCTTTGTGATGATTAAGGGTACGTAGCCTGTTGAGTAACACTCTTCTTTTCACTTTTGTAGGTCTGCACAGGGATCCAGCCCTGTTTCCAGTTGCAGCTCTTGAGCTCTGTAGAGGACCCGCTGGCACTGATGGACTCCCATCGTACAAGGGGCAGTCTGAGACGCTGGAGGTGAAAACGCAGCGTAACTCAGACTCTGACTTCTTAGCAAGAGACGGGCCTTCAAGCAACAGCTCCTTCCACAGCAGTGAAGGAGAGGGTACCGACCACGAAGGAGATTTATTGGATTGCAGCGGGTCCAGGCCTTTACTCCTGGATTCGGAAGAGGAGGACGACACTGGCAAGCTGCAGTCTGTGCCGAAGGAAGGACACGACGCTTCCAAAGAAGATTCCTGCTCCCAGTCTTCCCAGAGTAGAATAGGGGAGACGCTATTCCCTGCCTTCCAGCCACAAACTGGTGAGGTTTTTAATGAACCAGATGTTTTTGCGACGGCCCCTTTCCGAAGCTCAAGAAAAGTGCTCGAGGAGGCGGATGTCTTTACCAAAGCTCCTTTCATCTCCAAGGGCAATATGGCTCTTAGACATCCAGAAGAGACAGATGTATTTCTGAGAGCACCTTTCACTAAAAAAAAAAGCACGGAAGAGTTGACTTCTCACAGTGTTTCTAAGGAACCGTTCCCATCGCCTGTTTTCATAAACCAAGTGGGTGATGCCCAACCTGTGGTCACTCCTGCGTTCCAAAGCCTGGATGCAGCGATGCGTGGGGCTGCTGCCCCAGCTAGAGCTCAGTACCCCCCCGCGGGCTTCATCCAGCCAATTCATCTTCCACCCTCTCCCGCGAGAGCAGTGGAGACGCAGGACGCTGTTCCCGCTCCGTGCGCGCTGAAGGAGCACGGTGGCACCTCCAGCGAGAGAACCCAAGGGGGCCACGCGCTGCCGCAGGAGGCCGTCCTGGGCTCGGTGCTTAACAAGCCTTTCCGTCCACAGTCGCTGTCCAAATATTCCCGTCACTACAGCCCGGAAGATGGGCAGGGCCTCGAAGTGAAGCCTATAGCTGCCTACAAAGTGGTGTCCCAGACCAACAGACAGGCTATAGCAGGATCTGTCTCTATCGCTTCTCTGTCTTCCAGGACTACAGAGCTGCCCAGTGGGGATCCTTTTGCTTCAGCTCCCTTTCCTTCCAAAGCGGGAAAGCCTTAATCTGCTGTGAGCTGGGAGGTGTCTTCCGCCAGGACCATCTCTCGTAGGACCTCAAACCTCTTAGTTCAATTGAACAACATAGCAATATATTATATATATATTTTTTTTCTTTGGGTCAGATTTCTATTTGCAGTGATACATAGTTGAACCGTTTTAAGTTATGTTAGCAAGTCCGAATGCCTGGCGCTCAGGATCTCCATATCGTTTTCAGTTACTTCTTTCCTCTGTCACTCTCCCGTACCCCTCTTATTTTTAGATGCTTTTCCAAACCAGTAGTATTCCGTTCTTTCTGGCTGAGGCTGGGGAAATGCATGTTCAGATGAATTGCAATGTTTACTGATTACAGAGCGAGTCAAGCAGGACTGGCTAGTGCTCTGGAAAGGAAACTTTCACAGGTTGAAGGATTGTCGTGACTTCTTCCTTACCAAGTGGGGACTTCTGGAAGAGATCAGGGTAGCCTGTTCCTGTTGCTGGTGGTGAGGATAAACCTGGCAGCTGTAGCTTGGGATTAGTTTTGTCATGAATTATGTGGGTGCTCAGAGGTCATGTGCACAGCGAGCGCCAGGTTTGTGCAGCGCCCATGTGCATGTCCCCCACGTTCATGAATCAAAACTATTACTGTTGCTGTTTGGAAAATCAGAAGATCAGGAAGAACTCTGACTTTCACATGTGTAGTTGCTGTCTGGCTTATGCCAAAGTGTCGGACCCTGCCGTTTTGCTTACAGTGTTGTGAAGGAGAGAGCTATGCATTGTTACAGTATTAAAGTGCACCCTATGGAAGAGTACATTGTGGAAACAGCTTGATGAGGTCCTCATCCTACATACCTCATATGGTGTAGTTCAGCACCAGCTGCAATCCAGTTACACTGACTTACACTAGCTCTATATTTATACAACCTGCCTTTGGTTTTCCTGTCCCTTGAGGTGAATCTAAACAAAATCTACTTGCACTCCAGTCAGTAACATTTCCTTTACTCTAGAAATACTGCACTGCCTGCCATATTCCTAGACATCTGCTTTTTGTCACTGCTGTGATGAATCCCAAGATTGTGTTTGGAGGAGACTAGTGCTGAAGATTAACCCCAACTAGTTGTCACATGCTGGTAGTTGGGCCAAAGTAAAGCTGACTTTTGTTCTTCTCCCTTTCCAGCAATGTGGGATACAAACAAGAGAGTGAAACCTGCCCCCTCCCTTTTTCTCAACTCTTTGCAGTATAAGGTGTCTTTGAACTGGCCAGCAAATGTGATCCGTAAGCATGGACTGACTTCAAAATACCCAAATATAAGGACTCATCGGGCTCGCAGTAACTGAAGATCCTTTGCAGTGCAGCAACCCTGTCTCCTAGTGGGTGTCAGTGCTGCAGAACATCTCCCGGGACAATCTTTGTTTTATTTTGAAGGGCTTGACAGCTATGGAAAAACTCCTGGTGACTCCAGCTTTTTGCCAAGTCTCTTAAAAGCCTTGCTGTGGCCGTTTCCGTGGTGAATTGCATTCTCATTTTGCAAGCTGGAGTCTTGCAGTGGAGTCCAAGAACACATGATGCTTTTGCAGCTAAGTGACTTGGAGCTTTTAGGGCTTTTGCAGGGGAACTCTTGGAGTCAGGACCAGCTATCTATAGAGCAGCTTATGCTTTTCCCTCTTTCTGATGGGCTAGTGCTCAGGGAGGGAACTCTGTGAGACTGCGGTCACACTCAGAAAGCAGGGACAGAGATTGCATGTCCGAATTCACTGCGTTTGTCCCTGTGAAAGCTTTTGAGAATAAAGTCAGTCTAGTCTCATGGGAAGAACTGAAACCAGCTACATCTATAGCTTTGACTGACCCGATGTCCACATCATAGGCATTAAGGATGCGCAAATAGGACTCACCCGCTGCTCCAAATGTCCTTTTCAGCCCCCAAACTCAGTTCCTCTTCCAAATATCTCCAGTCACAAAAGCTGAGCCAAGTGCTGCTGATGGGCACGCTCGACGTGGCCTGGAAGCAAGACAGAACTTGTACTAAAGTCTAAAAAGTCATGAGGGGACAAAGAGACAGTACTGGAGAGCAAGGAGGCCACGCTGGCTTGTGCATCTCAGTTGCTGACAAAGAATGACTGGGAGCCTAGGTCAGGTCATGTTGTATGGAGCTGGCCTGCTGCTTTTGGGCGAGAGTCAATATTGGTGCACATGGGTTGTTTAGAGAGTTTTTTCCTGTGCTTTTCTCTCAGCAATCCTGGAAAATAAAGTACTGTAAAGATATTTCCGGGTTTCTCCCGAGCAGCTAAGCTGAAGCTGTTGCCTGTTGTATTTTTTGTTGTCACTGAGGTTTTTTTTAAAGCAAATTTTAAAGCAAATACCTGAAAGGAACTGACCAAAGAGGCTGCTGCTGGATTGGAGCGATGGGAGATGCTGAGAACAACTGTGATACCAAACTGTGAAATTTGAGGTCTACGAACGAGACTGAGCTTGAGGACCCTGACTCATTTCAGTGTGCAGCCAGGAGACCCAATTTGTCCCCAAGTCGCTAGGTGCCCTTGGGGCGCTGATGGAAGTGCAGGAATGAAGCTTGGAGCTAAGGGATGCTTTGCTAGGATGAGCAGGTACCGCGTGAAATAAGTTGCATGTTCAAGGCATTACCTTTGGTAACTGGATTCAGCCCCTCCTTCCTCTCTTTCATTTTTACTTGAAAAGTCACTTTTGGATGATTCTGTGAAACATCCTCAAATGCCGCATTTGTTTCACATCCACTACTGGGAATGTCCAAATTAGCAAAAAGAAAACACGGCTACAGAAGCAGGCGGTGAGGTGGGGACGGAGCGACGAGTGACAGGACCGTCTCTCTGGCGCTGCCGGGAATACAGCAGCACAGAGCTCCGTGTTCGCAAAGTCATGGATTTGGGTCCGGAGGGGGCTGCATTTCCAGCTAGTGTTTTGGCAGCTTACATTCCTAAAGCACTTTACACGACAGAGCAAGGTAATGTGCTCCGAAAAGGTCATGATCCTGCCCGCCTGTCTGGTGTTGAAATGGTTTTAAATATACAGGGGTTGGAGGGAGGTGGTGTGAATCTTTACACGTGACCTCTGAGGTACCTCTGACCATCTTCTGGTCAGAAAATTGAGTTTTAATGCCCATTAATCTGACCCATTCTCACTTCCAACTTGTGTTCCTCCTAATCCTACATTGCCAGTGCTGCAACTTTAGTGGGATGAGTGATAAGCAGAAATTTCATTCCTGTAGTTCATCAAGTTGACTGTTTTCAATGCACTCGGAAGAAGGATGCTTATAGTTTCCTTCGCCACCCCACTGGTAAGGGTAGGCAGCAGCAAAGCTTGAACTCAGCATTTTAAAGCTGTTTTTCTGAA
Organism: Crypturellus undulatus; assembly: GCA_013389825.1. NCBI lineage: Eukaryota > Metazoa > Chordata > Aves > Tinamiformes > Tinamidae > Crypturellus > Crypturellus undulatus. The sequence goes on along the minus strand of VWPW01021541.1, from coordinate 2,400 downwards.
CAAAACCACTGCTCTCATCGTTACAAAGCTGAATGCCTGGTACCGTCCTGCAGGCTCCTGGCAGCTCCTTGGCCCGGATCCCTCCCAGACCTGCCTGGCTGAGCCGACGCTCCTGTGACAATCCTGCCCTGGGAGAAGGGTTGGCTCTGCTCTGTCGTCACTGCTGACCTCAAACGCAGTTAAAATCCTGCCCTCCAACGTGTTTACTTGGAGCTTCTGCATGCAAAGAGAAAAAGCTCTCCGTGCTCCACTGCCGTTACCAGCGCGCGAAACGGGACCAGCCGCTGTCGCGTTAACCTGCACTTTGCGTGATCTGGCACAGTATTGTCAACACTCGTAAATGTAGCTCGTCTCCCAGCCAGTGCTGTAGTCCTGCATGGTCAGGCTGACGTTTACAGTCTGCTCTGGACACCGGCGCACGCTCAATCCGTCACCCCGGCACGCCGGGAGATGCCCTCAGCACTTGGTGCCCGAGCACGTCTTCACTTGCACCTAATCAAGCAAGACTGCGGTCTGTATAATCCTTAAACTCTCAATCACTCCAAAGTGGTAATTGGTGACTTTATCTCAGCTTCCACCAAAGACCGTTGTGCTGGGGAGTTGAATTGGTTTTTTTTCCCTTTCTTTTTTTCTTATGGTGTTAAATCAAGGCTTTTCAGCACACCAAGACCCCTGCGCTCCTGCAGCGGGTCCTGGCAGCGTCCCGAAACCTGACGGGCTTCCTCAGTGTTCCTGATGCTGTGGCCTGGCGCTGAGAACGCGTCATCAAGGGGCTTCCCCCTGCCAGACCACCATTCCTCCTCCCAAAAGGGATAAATAATTGTATGTAGGGAGGGGGGTTTTTTGTTATTTTTTTTTTGTTTGTTTTGTTTTGTTTTCTCCTCGTAGTGTTTTTCCTAGGCGTCTGCTTGTCGGGGCTGAGGAGGACGCTGAGTCGCTGCTGCCCAAGCCCACGCGGCCGAAGCTCTTTGGAGGGCTGGGAGCATCCGCGCCCTCCGCTCGCTGCGACGAACGTCCCTGTGGGACCCCCGGGCGCTTCCAGAGCGGCTTCCTTGGAACCGCGCTGTTTTTAGGGCAATTCTGAGCAGTATTGGCAATCCCTCCCGCGCACAGATGCAAGTGTCGCACTCCAGGCGCGATCGGTTGCATTGGCGATAATCTCTATGAAGAAACGTTCACCTTGTAAACTTATGTACATTTTATTAAAACTGTACCTGACTGAAATGCTCCCTTGCTGCTGTGGTCCTTCCCCTCTGCTCATGCAAAACCNTTGCATTGGCGATAATCTCTATGAAGAAACGTTCACCTTGTAAACTTATGTACATTTTATTAAAACCTGATTGAAATGCTCCCTTGCTGCCGTGGTCCTTCCCCTCTGCTCGTGCAAAACCCTCTCCCCAAATCCCGGCGGTCTCCAAGCCTGCGGACACCCCGGCTCTTGTGTGGTAGCGGGGGCAGAGCGAAGCAGCGACTGGAATCTGCAAAACCCGGGGTTTCCATCCCAAAGATCCTGCAACCAAAATAAATGTATTAACCTATAAATACCTCTTCTGCAGGCCTGGGACTGGTAGGTTTCTGGGAGGAGGGCTCAGTTTCCTGGTGACTCCCGGGCTGAGTTTTGGTTTTATGGAGCAGCCTGGCTGTCCCTGAAGGTCCCCAGGGCCTCCCTGGAGAGGTGCCAGGATGCCCCCACCACCCCCTGCTCCTGCAAACCTCCATTTCCAGGGATTCATGAAACCGCTACAACCTCTCCCAACCAGGGGAGGGCTTCCTGCCCTCTTGAGGCTGTTTTAAAAACTCTACCCTGGAGCAAAATGCACAAATGCAGGAAGCCTCCTTAGACGCCGTCCCTCCCCGCCTGCGTTTCCAGCCACAGCCTTTGCCCCCGTCTTGGCGCAGGCCCCTTGGCGGTCACTGCCGCCCGCTCCTCCCTGCCCCTGCGCCCCCGCTTCGCGCCCAGCCCGTCCCCTCCTCGCCGTCACCGGCCCCGCCGCTCCGCGCGCCCCGCCGGCCGCGGCCCCCGTTCCCG
>VWPW01021538.1:152635-186753 GCA_013389825.1 Crypturellus undulatus | reverse complement strand
CGGGCAGCGCCTCCGCGAGCGGCGCCGCTAAAGCGCCGCGTGTCGCTCCGCAGGGCGCCTCGGGCAGCACGGCGCGGCGGAGGCCTCGCAGGCCACCCTGGCCAGCGTGTCCCCGGTGTTCGCCGTGGTGAGTACCGGGCCTGGGGGGCCCGCAGCCGCCCTCGGGGCCTGAAATACCGCGTGGTCGGGGCCACCGCTTCTCCCCGGGGACGCTCAAGGCGCTGCTGTGCGGCCCCACGCGCGGAGCTCGAGCGTTGCCCTGCCCTGGCCTAAGGCTGCTTCTGCAGGGCTCTGTGCGGAGGCGGCTGAGCGCCTGGAGCGCTGCAGTTGGCTAGAAGAGCTCCTGTTAACCGTGCCCTGTGTTCAACTGCAGTATTTGTGTGCCATGGTGCCTGCAACTCTAAGCAAACATGGGGGTCTGGGGGAAAATAAACTATTTGTAAACTCCCCGTTCAGTGGAACCTGGAAGCCATCTGGGAAGATGGGAGTGTAGGGAGGAAGGGGTCAGGCCTCCCTATTGAGTATGGATGTGTTCAAAAGCAAGATCCGTCCCTGCATCCAGGCCCTCGTGGCCGTGTAACTACCGGCTCTACTGGGAAGCAGACTCAGTCGTGCTGCTCTTACAGGTAGTTACTGTTAGGGATGGTAATCTGGAACTAAGCTATACGGAAGGAAAATGTGCAAAAATAGGTTTAATTCTCTGCAAATGACTTTCCTCCCAAGGGTTAGGGTATGAACCAGTGGTTTTGTTTGGTGTATGCTTGAACACAGTGAAATATATGGCAACGCAGTGCATAATTTGCATTAGCTAGGGTAAACTGTGAAGAGAGGGCATAAAAGTTTTCTATATTTGCCAAGGAAGTGGAATTTTATCTTTTTGCTTGTTTTTTAACTTTCATAGTAGCTATGTGAAAAAGTCATGTTTTTTCCTCTCCTTTAGATGAAGTTCGACAAAGAAGGAAATACTAGCTATTTTGGTAAGTAGAAAACTTGTAGTTGAGATGTGTTTGGTTTTTACCTTTTCATCATGCCCACTATAGAAAAGCCCGGTTGGGAATCTACCTTGTGTGTGGCATGTTGTAATATTTTTTTGTGTTGCTCTTTTATATGGATTTTCCTAGTATCTTTATCATTGCAATATTTATATACTTCTAAGTAATACGTTGAATATTATGAGTACCATATATCATATGAAGAGCCCCTTTATTTTTCTCTTTCCTTCTCAACCATGCTACCTTCCCCTCCTAGCATATCACTGCAGAATTGTGTGTGCTGTCTCAAACCAGCCACGTGGCCTCTGAGGTGAAATTAATTGCAGTGGCAAATTCTTTCACTTATACCTGTATTTTTTCTCTTCCTGCTCGATAAGTAACCTTTAAGCTTATTAAAAGACAATTTGATGGAGGAATCAATGGCAGCAAAATTGTTTTAAAGACTGAACTTTTTTTTTCCTTCTTTCTTTGTGACTAAGTAACAAACTGAAATACAACTCAAGGCATACATGCCTCTTCTCAAACTGTTTTCAACTAAAAATATTTTCATGATAGAAAAAAAGAAAACAGAATTGTACCAGGAATTGGATCTTCAAGCTCGAGATCTACGATTTCAACACCTGATGAGCATTACAAGTAGGAACAACAGGATAATCATGAGAATGGAGGTAGTCTTTTCCCCATAACCTTCTGTAAACTTGAACCATGCTCTGTCCATGCATGTGCAGTTTCTTAGGTGTTTTTGTTGGCCTTGTGCTGTCTCTTTCAGTACTTGAAGGCTGTCATAACACCAGAGTTTCTTCTGATACTAGATTATCGTAACTTAAATCTGGAATACTGGCTCTTCAATGAACTAAGGACTCAACTATCTGGGGAGGGCCAACTAGTTACGTATTCCCTGCCCTTCGAATTCCGAGCCATAGAAGCCATCCTGCAGTACTGGGTGAGCGCTCTGCTTTTGAATTAAGTTTTTGTGGAGTTGTTGCTTCATACGGTTTTCTTGTTACGTTAGTATTTATGCGTATGCATGTGTGCCTATATTCCAGATTTATACTAGTTTTCGCCGGGGGGGTTGGCTTCCATTGCTTAATTTTTATGGGTTTTGTATGTTTATTGTATTCTGCTCTCGGAAAAAGTGCTAACTGGAAGGATTATTGTTGGAACAATTTTAGTAAGGATGTGATGCCTTCACCATCATTTGGAAAATTTAAAATCAAGTCAAGGTATTTTTGTAAAGATGTGCTACAGCTGACAAAGAAGATATGCAGGAATGCTGAGGTTTTTTTTCTTATCTTAGGCATAAAATCTCATAAAAGTTCTAACTAATAGGAATATAACTTTTTCAGATGAACAGATTGTCAGCCATATCTCTGTGTTTATCATCAGGTTTCAGTTCAGGGCGAGTCATTTTTATAAAATACTACATTTTGTAAATGGTACGAATATTTCATCCTGTAAGTGTTATCTACATAGCAAGTATTTCCAATGCACTGGAAAGCAGCTTGCATTAACTGCCTGTTACTGTGAATTCTGTGTTCAGAGTCAGGAGTCACTTGCCCAAGCCATTCTACAGGGATTGCTTTAATTCTTATGAAGGATCATGTTGTTATCTAGATCAGCAAACTGCAGGGGAGACTTAACACTTTGCAGCCTCAGATCCTTGAGACTCTGGAAGCTCTAGTGGACCCCAAGCTTTTGTCTGTGGATAGGAGTAAACTACACGTTCTCCTGCAAAATGGCAAGAGGTAAATAAGGATAAGCTGTGAAGAGAATAGAAGATGATCATAGAATGTTATATGCAGTTAAATATTACAAAATGATATCTGTTATGAATATCTTAGAGTACTGTAATGCTAATTTATAATGAAAATCTAATTTATAATGAAAAGTCAGTATATGGTATGGGAGGAGAAAAAAAAAAGTGGAGTCTATTCTGAGTTGCGAGAAATACAGTCAGACACCTTAAATAGCATCTAGTAGAACCAAGTAACATCGAATAGACCAACATAGCATCACTAACGTGTTTGGTGTAATATAAAGCAAGGCTAGCTGCTGGATATGCTCTTTAAGATTAGCATTTCTAATACATTAGTACCTTCATGTGTTAGACTGTCTGACAGGGCAGTGCGGATGTGTGCTCCCTACATGCTCGTGGAGCACTTGCTTTTTCCAACGTAGGAATATGTTGAGAAACCACAGCTGGATGCTTTTCAGTGCGTGCCTGCAGACTGCCAAGTGGCAGCCACTGCTGAACATGGGCTCTGTAGGGAGCTTTTCTGAGGAACATTCAGAACCCTCCAGAGAAACCTCCTGCTCACTCATTCTGGAGAGGGTTCTGCCAAACTTGATTTAAGATTGCCTTTGTGCACAGGTGCCCCCGGGATTACTTGACCTCTTGCCTGTTCTTTCTTCAGCTTATCAGAACTGGAAACAGACCTTAAAGTTTTCAAAGAAACAATTCTGGAGATCTTAGATGAAGAAGAATTAATAGAAGAGCTCTGTTTAACCAAATGGACTGATCCACGAGTATTGTATGTACGAAAACTGTCACAGAATCTTTAAAGTGCATTTTGTTCAAATACTAAATTGGATGTCCCCCTCCAGAAAGTAGAAAGAAAACAAACTACTTGTTCTTAAAGCACTAATGCTTTGCCACTTCAGAAATGGTCACATCTCCATCATTCTGGAGTGGGACAAGTAGCACTTTTTATATCATGCAATTTCAAACTGTCTAGCAGATCAGCTCATCTTCTAGTATGCAATGGGATGGAGGCAGGATAGTAGAGGGATAAAAAGCAGAAAAAAAAGCGGGGAAAAGCACACTTCGGGGGGGAGAATATTCCTCAGTTTCACAAACAGGACAAAGAGATTTTTAAAAATTTGTTCCAAATAGGTCAGGCACCATACTTCCTTCCTTGGTAGTGTTCTGAACCCTTGCTCCTAGATTTCCATTCAGTAGCAGAGCTTTTAGGAGAGAGGCCTCAGAGCAGTCCTGTTGATACTGTTTTTGTGCAAGTGCATCTAGACAGTGACAGTTAAGGAAAAGGGTATGTGCAAAAATAGTCCTATCGCAGCCTCTCAAGTTCAGATGAAGGATCACACACAGCAGCAGCACTGGTCTAACAAAACTAAAAAGCTAAAAATATCATGCATCAGATCCTGATAGATTCTGGTCCATGCAGTAAGATGAGTCTCTCGAACTGCACTTCAGGAGACGCTTTGACACTTAACTTTCAGGCTGCTTCACACTCCAAAAATGTTCTGTAGTCGTTATTGTGTAGAGATGAAGTGCCTTATAACTAAATTATTTTTTATATACCTACAACGTAGACCTCACTATGTTCTTGTTTGTCAACTTACCAACTTCCACCACTTCAGGGCATGAAGGAATTAAACATCTCCTTTCAAGAATGGGAGCACTTCAGTTTCATACCATCTTGTGCATATCTTAAGCATTTCAAATCCTAACTGCTACAACTAAAATAACTGACTACCTGTGCTGGTCAGATGATGAAAAAATGGAAAAAGTGTGTCTTTTCTTCCATGTCCTTAGAGATTCCTCACTTAAAAGATTGGGTTTTTGAGTCAGGCAACACTTGCAATCAGTGTTCCCAACAGTTCCTTCATGGGCTTTGTCTTAATGCATCAGTAGTACCCCTGCCTATAATGTGTACCTAACGAGAATAAAAATTGTTGCTTACAGTGAGGAGAGCGCATCTGGAATTGATCATGCAGAGGAAATGGAGCTGCTGCTGGAGAACTATTATAGACAAGCAGAAGATCTTGCAAATGAAGCTCGTGAGCTCAGGGTATTGATAGATGACTCAGAAAGCATAATCTTCATCAACCTGGACAGGTCAGCTCTCTTACCTGTCACACTGCTAAACGCTGAGTGGAATCTAATGCTACCTGTTCTTTTCAAAGCCCTGCCTGTGAGAAGAGTGGAGGAATGCCACCTTTGTGAGGGCTGCAGGGGGCTTGTGTTGTGCTTCTGTCATCAGGGAACCGGATAAAACAAAGTAACAAAACACCCTTATTATGTAGCAGGAGAAACCTGTCTTTTTCTAGATCCCTCTGGGAAGCTTCTCACTAAAGGAAATGGCTCAAATGTAGATGGGAAATAAAATCTATACCAAGGAAAATTTGCTCCCAATTTGTCAAAATTTGTCAGGAGGAGTTCGGCTAAGCTACAAGTTGCATTATTACTCTGTGCCATGGTACAAGATAAAATAATTTTGGAACAAAGATATTTCTCTGTGTGCTATAATTTTCAGTAGTAGTCTGTTTGGTTATTGAAAAATAACCTGTATGTGCAAGGACATGCCACTCTCCCTGAGAGGTCACTGTTTAATATTCTTTCTCCTCTTTACTGGGGAGTTATCTGTAGAAGCAATTGGCAGATGCTGCATCAGGAACCCACAAAAAATGCTTTTTAGGAAGAACTGAGTGTGGAGTTCTCCGAAACAGGCTGAAGTTTATAGTCTGCAGCATTTACCATCTTTGCTTCTTTGTAAGTACTTGCAAGGTAACAGTAAATTTTTGTTGTTTGTGAATACTGATATACAAATGCCAGCCACTTCATGATGAGAAAGCACACGTTTCCATGGAGTTTACTGTTACTCTCTGCATTTACCCTCAAGAAGTGAGAGAGACCCAAAAGTCTGCTGATGATTATGCAGAACCTGCACCCTTAGAGTTTGTTCCCTGATGCAGCAATTTCAGAAATGAAAGGCTCTTCATGCTGTTGTTTCCCCGCTTCTGTGCTGCAGTACCGCAGAATGACTTGCTCTCATCTCACTGATTCATTTTAGTGCATGCTCTGTGGAGGTTGAGACTTTAAGTAGCAAATAAATGTTTGGATTCCTCTTACAGATGTTTCTCCCTTCTTTAGCCACCGAAATGTGATGATGAGACTGAACTTGCAGTTGACGATGGGAACTTTTTCTCTTTCCCTCTTTGGACTAATAGGAGTTGCATTTGGTATGAACTTGGAGTCATCTCTTGAAGAAGTAAGGAATTAATGCTGCTTTTCCTAGTGACAAAAAAATGGGTCCTGTTCTTATAGTGCATTTTGCATTCAGTACAACTCTATTCTTTTCATCGGTAGAATTCCAGATTTATATTCATGTGAAGTAGGCTAATTCAGTCTAGATTCAATTCAGATTCAAGCATTAGTGTGATCACTGTCTTTTGTACCAGATTACTTTAAGGCTAATCACAGAGCATTGCGGAGTTGTGGGGTTTTTTTTGTTTGTTTGTTTTGGGTTTTTTTGTTCATGTAATGTTCCAGGAGAGAAAATAGGAAGGACAAAACTGTGGCTCAGTAAGGACAAAGCAGAGTTTGGCGTTCTTTAATGGCCACTGAAGCTTCTGAAGAGCCCAGCTCTGTCTTTTGGAGACAAGGTTTTAAAGCAAGCAGCTCTTGGAGGATCTGCGCACACCAGAGGAACTGTTGTTTCTTAATTACTTGAATATGCCTAGACCTGTGGGAAGCATTTACAGTTATACTTCCTGCTTAAAAAAAAAAAAAAAAGACTTCTTTCCATTATCCAAAAAGTAGAAAGGTTGAATTTCTAAATTGCAAAAGGAGCAAGGAGAGGAAAGTAAAATGGCATGGGACAATAATTCAGGTGATTCCCAGGTTGAACTTGGCTGTTGCTGGTAGAGAGTGTATCGCTTCCCTCACATAAAAGAGAACACTGCTGAAGCAAGGATGGATCACACAGAGTCTTTTGACAATACCCTCTATAAGAGGCTTGCAAGACTAACAGGAGGCATTCTCTTGCCAGGACCCCCGTGTATTCTGGCTGGTGACAGGCATTATGTTTCTGGGAAGCGGTCTGATATGGCGGCGCTTGCTCTCCTTCCTCGGACGGCACCTGGAGCCTCCGCTGCCTCCTCACGTATGTATGCCCAACTGCAGGCTCTGAGTGCAGGTCCCTACTCGTGCAGGGAATGAGCAGCCATGGAGGAAAGTGCCACAGAGCACAGGGGAACACAGCAAAGTTCCTGTTCCTTGACTTGACAGTGCAAAAGGTTCTCCTTGGCTGGATTCGGCGAGGGGTGCAGCTCAGAACTGCTCTTCGTGATGTACTTTAGCTCTGAGGTTGTGCTTGCTGTTGATAGAAGTAAGGCAGCAGGGTGTGCCTGGGGAAGTTCTTTCCTTATTTTCTCCCGGCCACCCAAAGGAAACTGAGGCTGATGAGAAAAGCAGCTCATGCTCTCAGCCACTGTAGCAGTCTGATCAGAGTGAAGGGTCTCATGGGATCCTGCCCTTCTGCTCTACTCATCTACTAACTCTGAGTCAGTGGTCCTCTCAGATGAAAGAAAAGGCAAAGGGAAAAGGAAGACGGGGCTGGGTATTAGCTGCAACATCTCATGCTGGAGAGTGATACGGTTGTGCCCTGCCCCACAATCAGAAGGTTGCAGTAGCTCTTCCTGTGCACGCCGCCTGCCTTTGGCCCTGATGCTGATGGTATTATAGCATCAAATGCCAAGCTGTAAGAAAATTTCCAGGATGACTGTCTTCAGCTTAGCAAGAGTTTGTATGAGTCATTTTTCCTAATTCAGTGCCTTTTCTTAGCGTATTTTATAGGATTATACTAGTTGGCTTGCGTATACTCTGCATTCCAGTAGTTATAGAACTATCAACATATGCAAAATTAACCTCCTTCAAGTTTCCAAAGTAAAAAAGAGACTCAAATTCCTGTTTTTTCCATCCCCTATCTTGCCACTGAGAGGCAGACAGCAGTAATTTGTTGTCTGCTACCTATCGCTCCAATTTACTGGATTATACTTATGTGTCACTCAGGAACAACTTTGGTACATGCTGACTTTGCTTGGAAAAAGCTATTGAAAGGGATAAGAAGCAGCCAGAGACACAGTGTCCCGTTAAAAGGAGGAGCTTTTCTTTCTTTCCTTTTACAAAACCAAAAAAAAAGGATCATTGTGAAGCTTGATTACCTTCTGCTGTACATAGAATATCTTCTCATGTAATTACAGTCTGTTTTGCATCTTGCCTAGGTTCCTGCAATTTTAAAAAAGACCCAGCCAGCAGCTTCAAGAATGGAGATAAAGAGTGACCTTAAAGCAGAGACATTGGGACTGAGCAGGAGCACGCTGCCAAACAACTAGAACAGCAGGAATGAGAGACTTTTCCTGTTACAGGATGGACTTGGGACACTTTCCCTACTTGCTTTGCTACTAAAAACCTTGAGAATTTCTAAATTTAAGTTAATACATATTTTGTGCTAAAAAGCTGTGGTGAGATTTTAATGTCCACGCACAAAAGGAGAGAAGCATCAGGCACAAGTGTGAAGCCTTCCACAGCAGCCTCGTGTCTGACCCTGTGTATGTTCCATTATATTTCTGTGTCCACACGTCACACATGTTCTCATTTGGGGGCATTCTCATGTCAAGCTTTCCTATCAAATAATGACTTTTCTTAGAAAAGATGAAAATTGTCAGCATAAAGGACTAAGTCAGCATTCATCTAAAGAGTTATTTGTATTCAGATAATTCTGGTTATTTGGCCAGGAGTTGTGCCAGCAATCTGACTTCAAAGAAAAATCTGCCCCATTCCTTGGATTTTCAAGCCCTGCTTAATTGCAGAGAACAGATTTTCAAAAGCAAAGAACGTATCTCCGTCTCTTGTGAAACACTACCTCCAAATTATCTGCACCCAGAAATAACTAGCATAATACTGCTCCCTTAAAATAGAAGAAACCATAATAGTCTTTGAAATGCAGTTACTTACACGACGTAGTCCCTGACAACTCACTGAGGCCCAAACTGTATTCAGTTTTGATAGCTAGAAAATCTGGCCCATTAATAAGGCAGATTGTGCCTGTCTTTTGCCCCTGTTGGTACATGCCTTGTTAGAGCTGCAGTTTAACAATTCCCTCTGCTGTTAAAAGGAGTGATTCAAATTCTGTTTTAAAATAATAATAAAACACTGTGGGGCTTCTCCCGAGGTGGGATCTGCTTTCTCACGTTTCTCTTTAACCATAAGAGGACAAGACAAGGGTGGACTAGACAGCCCTAGAGCAAGTTGGGGCTAAAGCTACCCAGCTAGCAAGCACTGGGGTGAGGCAGAGGGTGTGCAAGCTGGTGCTGCTCCCATGAATGACTGAAGGAAAGGGTTAAGTTTCTTCCTTTGGACTTACCTACCCTTCAACTTTGAGGCATTCATTGCCTGCTCACTTCTCTTGGTGTAGAGAAGTAAGAAATCCTTCCAAGTCAGGTCACAAGATTCAAAACTTTGTGCTTTTTTTTAAACCTCTGTTTAACATACAGTAAGTAGTCTCTTAGGTGCCACCAGATAAACCACTGCACTTGAGGAGCTGAAAGACAAAAAATTGTAGCTATGAACATTTTGACTCAGGCCTGACAAAAAATTGGAAATGAAAGGATACTAAGATTAATCTTCGTATCCTAAGATTGTAATCTTAGTATGGTTAAAATGTTGCACTAAATTATTGCCAAACTGCTGTTCTTGCTTCAGATGTGACTTCAACTATAGGTATAAAAGGCAGACAATGGTGAGAACAATAAAGAAGAGTTGTAAGGTTTTTCTTCTGAATGCGCAGTTTAACTCTGGTAGGCTTTGTGCTTGGCAAGTAGAGATGTAAACAAGGGAAAGGCAGAGTGGTGTAGTGGAGGAAGCCCGTGTACCTGGACTCAGACATGAGTGATGAGACCCAGGTGCTGATGCTTCCAGATAGGCAGCAATGGCTTAAGGTTTGGCCTAAAGCGGTTGGTGCAGCTGCAAGGGGAGCTTCACTGATGCTTCCAGCCATCTGTCTTGTGCACAGATGGAGCTTTCTGTGAAGTGTATCATCACCTGTTTTCTGTACATAGCTAACTTACTTAAAGCACAATAAAAACATTTAGTTCAAAACACTAGTTCTTTTCCAAGACTGCCTTTCTCCCCACAGACATATGCAAGTGCTTAGTGGTTTTCTACCTAGGAACCAAAATGCATTCCTGTGGAATAAAATAATTCTGAGGTCAAACAGGGAAAAAAATATATGGAAGGCCATATATTAAGAATGGAATTGATACCAAAAATACTGGTACCAGCAATTTTTATTTAGAAAAAGAAAGCTTTTCACTATGCCCTCATAAATACAGAACTGATTTTGCCTCACACCACTCTTCACAGGTTAGTAAGGTAAGTACTATGCACTCAGTTTTTGCTTTTCAGGAAGTTTAGATTTCTCAGGTTTTTTAGTGTTGTTATTTGCACAAGTTAAATAATAGATTATCCTTAATAAAATACATATCAGAAAATGTATCATGCATCGAGGTAATATCCAACTTGTCATCTCTTCTTTTTTTTTAAAGACAACCTCCCTGACAGAAAGAATTCCCAAGAAGGCAAGCTGAGATAGGTCATCCTTGGAGTGTGGCCTCTGGAATTCTGCGCTATGCTCTTGACTTAAAAAATAATGCTGTAATGTGAAGGAGGCCAGAGAGAAAATATCCGTATGTTTCTGTGGACTAGCCTGGATAATAATAGCATCACATATTGCTGCTTAACTTATTTAATTCCATATCAATGCACATGTTAAACTGTATCATAAAAAAAATAGTGTTAATTAGCTGTAGATGATACTGTTAAAGTAAAAGCATAAATCTTTGTCACTGAATTTTATATGAAAGCACAAAAAAAACAGGTCTCATAGTAGTCCCCCAGCTATGAGTGTGGTAACAAGACAGTTTTCTAAAAACAGTCCAGTCTTGTGTGTGTTCTTCCTGGGAGATTTCAGCTGATCAATACTCTTAAAAGAACATCATCCTTTTTGGTCCCACCATGGAGCCTTATAAGGTAAGTGGAAAAGGGCAGTTGATGGACAGAGTTCAGGCATTGAAGACACCCACCTGCAAACGAGGGGCAGGACAAGGTGCACAGCTAAAGAATGACTCTCCAGGGTGGATAAGGACAAACGCAGGTGTAGTATTAGGTGTAGCATATACAGCACCAGACCATTCCTTAGACAGCCAAACAGAGCCAACCAAATCCATCCTCCTGCTCTCCTGGAAGTCTTTTGGATCAGCTTGCTTGTTCCAGGTCAAGAAAAGCTACCATTCACCGTGGAGTTAATCTGCCCTCTAAACTGACTTAGTTTGTATGTCAAACCATCACGATGCTCATGCTCCCCATCACTTAGAAAACAACACATCCATCATTCCTTTTACAATGTCTCGGGCTCTAACATGTACTAGCTGCAGTCTGCTGTCACATCACATTGCTTTGTATAGGTTAAGGGATGTATCACAGATGCTGTACAGATTCTTCAATAAAAGACCAGCGTTAGCCTGGTCTGAACTATCACAAACCCTTAGAGAGAGTAGACCAAGAGCCTTCCACCAAGTCGAGCTTTCACTGAACTTCTCTCTGCTGCCACTACAACTTCTTTCTGTGGAGATAAAGAATAAAGGTTAGTAAAATGCACCTGCAAGTGCCCACTTGCCTTGAGCTCCCCAAAGAAAAAGCAGATTTTGTCTGTAACATTAGTGTCATACAAAACTGTGATGAGGAAGCGGAGAGCAAACCACCTCACCAGAACAGCTGTGATCTAAACAATCTTAGCAAAAAGACTTATTTTACTCAGGGAAAAAGAAAAAAGGCTGGAACCAGACAAATAAATCTCTTGCCAGGGCAAACTCTTAGGGGTAAGGTTAATACGGGTAAGGCTGGAGTGCGGACTGGACTGGTGCCTTGGCAGGCAGCGACAAAATCACTTGGGAAACTGCCTCACAGTATATGGAATTACACACAAATAGGAATTGACTTTTGATAATTATGAAGGACTTCTGAGGGAAGCAAAGAAATACTGGTACAAAAAGACAACCAAATTTAGCCAGGTAGGAACTGGGTCTTTTTATGCTTTTAAAGACTTGGCTTATGAAGAGTGTCCACTGGAAGTGACAGCTAGGAAAGCAAATCTGTGCATAATATTACCTGAGGGAGATGTTTAAGTGCTTGGTTTACAACACAGCTGAGCTTGGTTCACACCAACTTTTCATACAGGTTGATTAGAACAAGTGAACAGAGACTGCATTGGCACCTGTATATCATTTATCTCTCAGCAAACTGAGAAGTAGTTTGTATTTCACACCATTTTAAAGTGATCTCTTTGAATCCAGATGTCAGGTACCAAAATTTAGATAACTCTGTAGTTCATCAACCTATAAAATGTTTTTAATTACCAAGTCAAAGAGGGACTTAAAGGGAAACTTGATCAACTATGTAAAGCAGTAAAAACAGGATCTGTAAGCTGTTGACATATGCAAGTGTGATGGAAAGATGTCAGGAAGCAAAAAGTAGCAGTTATTTTTCTTACCTTTCTTTCAGATTTCACAGTAATTACAGAACTTCCAAATCTTGACCATTCCTATAAAACAAAGAAGTTGCTTGTTTAATATTACTGGTTTTAAAAGTTCAATTTCTTCCTTTCTAGAACTCAACAGTTTGTCTTCTGGTTACTCACCTCAGGAGAAATCAGGACATACTGTGCCTGAAGGAAAAAAGAAGTAAAAGCAAGTAAGGGGCTTGGAAGAACCATGTTGCTTACAGTGTAGGAACCATGTTGCTTACAGTGTAGAAACCTAATGCAATAATCTGTGCCCTTGAGCAGCAAGCTAATTCAAGAACGAAAAGGAGGAACACAGTTACACAGCTCCAGAAATATGCATAACCTTCCGTTTCTGAAGCCATATCTGAGCACCTCCAGTCTTTTCATAGGATGTAATTTATTAGCTGTCCTTATGCCCTCATCTCCTGATGTCATTGCTATGTTTTCTTACCCAGTCATCAGGACAGGGAGATATCCATGATCTGCAATGATCTGTCACGTCCCCAGCAGTCGTCTGGTTTCCACTGTAGATGTAAACACGGCCAGCTGCCCCGCCAAGCAGTACCGTGGTGATATCGTTAGTTCGCAGCGGGGACGTCATAATCATCTCATCTGCAAACATTCATTACAGGACAACATAACACACCAGCAGTGACATAATGCTGCATCAAGACACAGAGTTGGCATTTATGTAGCTCTAGATGCCATAGTTCTTATTAACGACTGTAGCTGTTACAGCTGTAGGAGCTGTATAGTTCCTATTAACGACTGTAGCTGGTTCCATGCATGCCTAAAGTGTTTGGGACTTTGGGGGTGCCTCGTGAAAGGCACCATGGAATTACTTTTACAAGCCAACTGATGGAGCCAACATGTCTATGCAGGCGACCGGTCTTCGCAGTGCCAAATGTAAAACATGCCGCCTCTGTAACCTAAATTCATTAAGCTGTACCTAGACCATCGTTGTCCAGATCACTTAAGAACACATCTCTCCCAAAGCGAGAAAACCTTCTGTCCCCGCTGAAGGTGCTGAGCAAAGAAGGCTCGGCGCTCTCCGTCAGCTCATACATGAGAGCCTGCCCAGCCTGGTGCAGCACCGCAGTTACGAAGGAAAACCTAGAGAGGCCGTCTGAGGGAAAAAAAAAAAAAAAAGAAAAAAGGAAATACAGCATCAGATATAGGAATTCAGGCTTAGTGCTTGCAAAGCATTGACAGCAGATAATACTGGCATTACATAACATGAACAAATTAATGTAGTTTTGGAACAAGAGCCAAAGGTTACATGACTAACACAAATTAGCATAGAAGCAACCTCTAAATAATAGTAGCTGTGGAACAATGTATGCAAGTTAAGGGATAGATTATTAAAAAGTTGTACATTTTGACTTGTGCAATTCCTTCCTGCCTAATCCTACACCTAGGACAAAATACTGCCTTGTTCAATTTCAAGAAATATGTAGTGGATTAAGAAATCATTACTACATAAATAATGCTAGGTAGTAAAGCTGTTAATAGAAGCTAGCCCCAGGAAGAGGGAAAGAAAACATTACAGTTGAAGCTCTATATAACAGAAAACTGAAAAGTATAAGGTATCTGCAGATGATTACAAGAAGAATCTCATAGTAATTATTTATATATATATATATATATATATTAATGGCTATTAAAATTAAAAAAAACTTAACTTTGTTTCTGTCCTCCACTTACACATTTCAGAANGTATCTGCAGATGATTACAAGAAGAATCTCATAGTAATTATTTATATATATATATATATATAAATGGCTATTAAAATTAAAAAAAAAAAACCTTACCTTTGTTTCTGTCCTCCATTTACAAATTTCAGAAGCAGACAACCCAAAGCAGGAGTAGTTTACAATTTGGAGAGTGACATACCTGTGGTAGGTGCGCCCACCACCAAAACAGTCTTGGTGATCCCAGCTACAGATACGACACCACTGGCAAGGGACGTACCCATTCTACCCCTTTCCTGTTAGATATTAAACACACCCTGTCATTTCCACAGGACAGCGACTTCAACCACTCCCAAGGCTCCATACTGGAGACAACACCCTACCTTGTGTCCCATTACTGCAAACCAGGGTTCTGTGCTTGGAGGCTTATAGCCATACACCTTCCCAACGCTCTGCCCGTCATCCGAGGAAAAGGGATCGCAGCTGGAGAGAGTGTAAAATAATGTTGGCACATAACAACACACCTACTTTACAGATTCAGCCAGCATTTCTTAATTTAAAGGACATTCCCCTTCTAGCTTAGCATAATACTGGCTGCTAAAATCCTTGAAATCTGTTTTAGTGATTCCCATTCTTGTTTTAACCAGATACAATACATTTAGGGCACTTAGGACTTTGTCTGTCTTTCCCTTTCCTCATCACCCAATATATTTGCATAAAGTTTGCTGCTAAAAATACTATCTCAAAATAAATGGTAACTATAGAGTTATTTTAGGCATGCTTATTGTTAGCATTTTTGTGCCCTCCCCCTAGAAAACCCACAAATTCTTAAATGCCTCCAACTAACAAAGACCCTCTATATACATAAATGAAGAGGGGTGAGAGGTAAAAATGCTATTTAAAAAAATATTCTAAGTATGACCAAAGAGGAATTTTTCTAAAAAGCAGGAATCTTATCTATTATAAGCCTTAACCAGTGTGGGGGAAGTTGGGCAGGATGCAAGAAGGAGGCAGCGACACTACACCACGCACCCAACACAATGCTTCCATGCAGGGCTACCGATCAGCAGGAGTGTCGCGTTCTCCAGCTGGCAGCTGTCCAGCGAAAATCCAAACCAAGAATAGTCTTTTTCCCCCTTCACCATCCATTCAGCATCCTCAACTGAGAGCAGACCTGACAGCAGGAAAACAAAAGAATTAAATCCGGCTTTACTTTGACGAGCAAAAATCTATTAGCAGTTTCCAGGACCATGCAACCTTTTGTTCTAGGAACAGAAGTTTCTCTAAGGAAAGTTATACTGTCCATGATATGGAACCAGTTACTGCAGTGTAGCTAAAGCAAGTGTAAAACAATACTCAGTATGTAGCTATACTGGCTGCTGAAAACCTTTACTCAGTGTAGTTGGCCTCTAAAGTAGTGCAAGTCTACAGGAAGCTTCCATCTTCCAGTAAGCACAAAAATGCTACCAGATAAGCCTGCTCTTAGTCGATCAGTTCTTTTAAGTGACAGGACGAGACTGAAACTGTTTATCAGAACTTACAATGCTTCAAGAGAGGAGAAAAGTGATTTCAAATAATCATTGATTCTGTGTTTAGATTTTGCAAAGATGTCAGTTGACAGAGTTTTGAAATTTAAAGAGCATTTTCCTTGTGGCTTCTAAATTTACATAGGTGGAATAAGGTGAAAAAAAAAGTTATCGGAAATCTTGATTATTCTAATGAATCTTTTGATAGTTGTGTATCCTTTCTCACATCCTGTTAGCTTTATGTAGTTTTACAGGTAGCATTTCCTCCCTCTTTCACAACAATCCTCGTCATCTGTAACTGTTAGCTGTATTCACTTGCAGCATTCCCTTTGGCCACGTGAAGGAGCCCCTGGAATGACAAAAACTCACGGTGCATTTGCAGATTTCAAAGAAAGACCAGCCCTTTTGGCATCACCCATACACAGCTGAATCCATGGTCATTTTTGCCATTTCACCAAAAAACAGTTCCTTACTACACAAGACACTAGAATTTCTAGAATTACCTTTATTAGTCAGATACAAAGATAAATTCCTCATAACTAAGGAAAAATTTTAAGCTTTTTCATCTGACTTATGAGACATTATTAATAAAGAGTAACCCTTTAATTAAATTTCCTTAATTGAATCTTCAGAATTATTGAACACAAACAATTCAAAACCCCATGACAGCAGTGCAAGTTTTCCTGACAGAGAATTGAAATCAAAACAAAAAGACACCAAGAAAGTCTCTGTACAACAGAATCCCATTCTTACGGGGGACTTTAACCTCACTTAAATCTGCTGAAAGAGCTGCATGGCAAAGACCCATGCAGGCAAGAAGACTTCTGGAGGGTGCCAGGGAGAACTGCTTGATAGAGGTGACACACAGCTGAGCTGATCTGTGCTAAGGAACAGAACTTGCTGGGGATGCCATCCAACGGCATCCTTGACTGCAGTGGCCATGAAACAGGGGACTCCAAGATCCTGATGGGAGAAAAGTGAATGGCACAGTGACAGACCTGGACTGTCTACAGAAGAATACAAGAAAGATATTGATAAAGTGGGGCAAGTTCAGCATGGTGCCACCAAGGGGCTGGAGCTCTTGCTCAGTGCAGAGAGGCTCAGAGCACAGGGCTTGTGCAGCGTGGAGAAGAGCAGCTTTGAGAGGACCTACCAGCAGCCTGCCAGTGCCCATGCAGAGATTCTGAAGAAAATGGAGCCAAGCTTTTCACGGAGTACTGAAGTACTCAATTTCTCTGCACTTCAGTCTTCCTCACAGATGGTGAGAAGGCAAGAGATAATGAGCATAAACAAGAAAAGAGAGAGGCTACTGGCTATGAGGAGATATTTTTCTTCCCAAAAGGACAGCCACGCAGTTGAATAGCGGGTCAGAAAGGCTGTGCAGTCTCCAGAGCCTTGAAGGTTTTCAAGACCTGACCAGATAAAGCCCTGAGCAACCTGGTCCAACCTTCATAACTGTTTTGAGTAGTAAGATGGACTAGAGACTTCCTCAGGTCCCTTTCCACCTGAATTATCCTATGATTAGTTATGAACAAAATAGCCCAGTTTTATAAGGTTAATTTACACAACAAGTGTTACCTTGGGCACTTCTGTTGAAAAAAGAGTAGAATGCAACCACAAATCCTCTTTGCTGACCGCCGCCAGGCGCATATGGGGAGCCAACCACCAGATCAGCCTTTCCATCCCCATCAACATCGGCTGCCAGGAGGGACCAACCAAGGTTACAGTAGGAATACTGCAAGAAACAGTTTGTTCAAACTTGAAATGCATTTTAAACCATTTTAAATTCTGAAAATACAGCAATTTGCTTCTAGAGAACTCATTTTGCATATTGCTGACCAAACTAGCTTCTCACACTCTCACTTTACTTGTGTTCACTTTGGGTGAGATGAGCTTCCTTTCGTTCACCCTGCTCCCTCCCCTGAAGGCTTTCCCACCAACAACCCAAAAAACCTGCACCTACTTGATCCATCCCCAGAGACAGACCTACACTCCCTTCCATTCTAAAGTCTGCTTTAACATTTGTTCTTTAAGCCCCCAGCCCCACACCCTTTCCCTCATTCCCTGCTAACGCATCCCCGCATTAGCCCGATCCCTATACCTGGCAAGTTATGGTAATGCCTGGTTGAGAACTCAAGCCTCCTCCCTCCATGCCAAAATACACGTATACAGCACCCTAAAATAGTGGGAAAAGCAAAACACAGAATGAGAGCCAGGACCACGGATGAAATCGAAGACAAAACACCAGTGAGTGAAACAACTCTCCAAAGGTTATTAACATACCTGCATTTTCTCACAGCACTGTCTTTCCCAGCCCAAGGCTAAAATTGCCCATGCTGTAGCAGACACTGTTACAACCAGGAAACAAACTAGGCTTATGAAACAAAAATGTCACCACACTCCTTCCAGCAGAGGATTACATTTTCATCATACATTGAATAGGAACAAAGAGAGCATGCTGCGTGTTCTGTTCATTACATAAACATCCACATGGGTCAAATGTTGACAACAATTACTGAACACCGTGGCATGGGGTACCAGTCACAACAAAAGCAGTGCAACTTTCCAACCTAGTGGGTCTGCACAGAAACATCTGTATTCTCACTTAGGCAACTAAGTTAGAATGAATTTCCAAAGAGCTTTAAACTTAATGGCAGTGGTTTAAATTGACATATTTTGCCTGAACACTCTCAGACGCCGCTGCAGAGGCTCATCTGGTAAGCAGCAACTCGTTAAGGCTCTGTAACTTGATTATGTTAGCATGTGTTCCAGCATCCATAACACATTTTTGGTGTCATCTATTCATCTATTAGCCTTCTACAGCAGCTGACAAAGCTCATTGACCCTTCCTAAATAAAAGAAGTGTTGCACTTGCCGTTCATAAAAGATTTCTCATGTTTCCAGTGCATTAGTGCTACAAAATTGCAATCTGATTTGGAAACGTAACATGCATAACCAAATCAAACCAAAACACCGCTCAGACACAGATAGCTATCATTGATCTAGTAGAAGCACCCAAAGGTTATAAATACTTACGTTTATATAATAATATCACCCAGACTAACAACAGAAATTATTTGTCTCATTTCTGTATTCCATACAACATGTATCAATAAAAACAAACCTGTTTGTAAAAAAGAAAATAAAGTCTTACTTTGTAAGTGAGAAATTTAGATCCTACAGAAGGTGCTCCAACTGCCAGATCTGGCACTCCATCATCATTGAAGTCCAGGACCGCCAAGGCAGAACCAAACCGACCTGAAAGCTAAGAGAACCTGGATTGCTCTCTTGAAAATAAGACATGGGTTTTAAAGACACTACCCTCAAAACCTAACGGACACTTGGCAGTGTCTAGCATAGGGAAGAACCGGAAGCAGAGATGATTAAAATCTATTTTTAAAATTCTTATGATTTTCTTAACATCATTGTCCTTCCAAGTAATAACAGTCATACTAATATACAAAGTAGGAGTAGATTGTTCCGTCTGTTGATGTGGAGGATTTAAAATATAAGATAATTAAACACAATATGCCACTGTGCTATTTTTCTTCCCAGTCATTGATGTTATGTGTATGATCTGTGCTGTTAATAGCATTATAACTGTGAACTTCTAAAACACTCCTAACGGGAGCAGCTGTTACTCCACAGTTTGTAATCACAGAAAGAGATTAAAGGGAAATGTATCTCATATCTTTCCATTCTCCTCTTTGTGAATAAAGATGCTTACTGGAGAGAATCATCTATATTACCCAACAAGGTCATCTGATCCTGCTTCTCAGTTACAAGCCATTCACCATTTTGTTAAATCTCCACTTTCTTTTCATTTTTTTCCTTTTTATATTTTAAATGAGTTCTTAGTAAAGACAAACCATAATTTTGCAAGAAATCACCTTTGAAGTTAATCAAAAACACAGATTTGCAGAATTATAACTAACCTGGAATAGTTCTAGATGAAAAGAAAAAGAAGGGAAAGTTGCATCGTTTGCTTAAATATGAGGAATCAAACCAGCTGTATTGTCATTTACAGAGACAGTCAGCTAAAGACCTATTGCGTCCCATTACCCATTTATCTGTTACCATGAAAAAGTAAATCTATGGGTCACCATTGCTTTAATTGTTCCTTTGACCTTAACAACAGTTCTATTTCTTGAAAAGCATCTATGATATCCTTTGACCAGGAAGGGCACTTCAAGAATAACCCTCACACATATTAATGACACTACTGCTCAGTCAAAAGCTACCACATATTGAGGGCACACAAGATGTTAAGTGACAAACACCCCTCACCTGCTGACCCTCTAGTACTTGGTCTGCTTTCTCATCCAGATCCATGTCCTCTGGAGGCAAACCTGACCGGCTGCCATAGACTACATAGACGCGTCCTAGCTGAACTCGGCCCAGCGTGCTGTAGCCTGGTGCTCCAACCACCACATCTTCACATCCGTCCTGGTTTAAGTCAGCTGAGATCATGGCCCTGTGTATCAAGGGAGTCAACAAAATCACAGCATAAGCTGCCAGACCGCCACTAGATTAGCAGAAATAAGTATTTCTACTCCTCTCAGGTAAGCCATCATCTGCTTTTCCCCAGCTATTTTTTTCTAAGAATACAGACTTCGTTTTTCATATAATGTAACTGATCTTTGTCCTCTTGGACTAGGTAAACTCAGAGCTTGAAGGTTCAGCTTCCATTAATTCAGCTAAGATGGTGCTACAGTCTGTTACAGATAGGGAGAGAATCCCTCTGAAAAGGGGAGAACACGCTTCATTCTGTGCTTTCAGCTTTGCATTCCCTACTAATCTTCTAATGCTTCCAAGAACAATCAATAGGCATCATCAGCAATTAATCCAGGAAAAACATTGATTCCATGCACCATCAAGCAATAGCCAAAGAAAGGTGACAATGTTCCTACATTATCAAGAACTAGAGCCAAAGATGTTTTGAATTTTGTTTCTTCCATTCTAAGCTTGATCACACATACAGCATTGATTTCCTTCACTGAAGAGGAAAGTCAAAATATATGACTTTTTTTTTTTCCAAAGAATGAGGTTATCTGACTGGCTTTCACATCTGAATGGAATTTTTGCTCTGGATATAATTTTAGCCAGTACTGACACAGTGAGGCTTATGATGTCTGACCAATGTCTGAAAGAAGAAAGGCCCTATGTGTCAACTGGCAGTTCTGGCCATCAGCCACAGACAATTGGGTAGATTTGATCGCTAGTTGACTTGGGCCGTTACCCTTAAAGAATTAAAAATAATATTTTGGTGGCTGTTCTTTTTTTTTTTCAGAAATGAAAAGGGAGGTTAGACAAAAAAGTACCAACCATCCAAGTCTAGCATAGGGTGAAGTCAAAAAATATGATGCTGCTGGCTTGGAGATGTACTTAGAAGATTGTTGATGTGGGGCTGCTAACACCCTCCAGACGTTTGTTGCAAAAGCCCGGTTTAGGAGGCGGAGCGAGTTCTGAAACAAAAATAGTAAAGAGACACAAGAATATTTAAAACATAGGCTGAAGCTCTAGCACAGTATGGACCACATCAAAAGTCAAGCCACTGTCAGTGGAAATCACCCCATTCATCTATGACTTAGGTCATGTGCATCACTTAGAGACAGAAACTCTATGCTCTAAATGGCGCATTACTAAATATTTGGTCACTGCTCTGCTTTACTGAGGCTTCTTAATTTCCCAAAGTGATCAAATGATTCTCTGAGGTGTAAATATGAAAGATACGTTCTGTCATGTTTGGTACGGCAAGATACACTCAATCTCTCTATAATATGAGCAAAATAAAATAATTTAGTATTTATAGATACACCTGTAAGCACACAGATTAACAATCAGGGCAAAATGAAGAGGCTGCTGGTCATTTAAAGAGACCCTGCTCCATCATGCAGTATTCCAGACAGAAATCAAAGCAGTTGTCACACAAAGCTGAATTTTACCTGACACATCCATCATTTTTCACTTACCGTTGCCCAGGCTTGTATATTGAAGTGAACTCCTCTCTCTGTGTATGTTATATTTTTTTTAATTGCTTCTGTAAGAGAAGAAGTTGTATCCTTGTAGTGTTCATTTCTGGGTCGCTTACTCCTGTTAAGATAAAGGAGGCAGTAATAACAACTAGTGAAACTGGATTAATAGGTTAAGTTTTTTACAGCAAAACTAAAAAAGGCAGACTGTTACACTGCATGTGTCCAGACAGACATTTCTCCTATATATAAAGTGAGTTATCAAAAGGCAGCAGTTAAACTCCACTAAACTTAGGAGATTTATGGGTAGCTAACACTTGGTAAGTATCCAGACATTTATGATATTTACAAAATCTATTATCATCAACATCATTTATTTGGAGTGTTTTGTTCATCATCAATATCCTTGGAGCTCTGACAACGTGAAAGAAAAAAAGAAAATTTTCTTGCACACCAAACTATCCATTTAGCGTGCTTGTCTCTTGAATTCACACACTGAAGTTATTGCCAAAACAGAAGTGAAAAATTCCTTTCAGAGTCATTAATTTTTACTCCCTCCCTCAAAAAGCAGAAACTCTAACTTGTCAGCATGTAACGTTCTATCACTTTACACTCACTTTTGAATTTTCCTGCATTTCCCTAGAATTACCCTTTCCCAACACATAATCAACCCCTTCAGGGCTATACTTACATGTAGTTGTGCTTGTGTCCACTTGTGCATTTTATAAACAGAGGATTCTCAGGCAGGAAGCAGCCACTAGGGAAATATTAAAGAAGTGCTTTGAGTATTTTCCCCTCTATGAAAACAAAACTAAAAATACAACTTTTACCCTCACTGATTCTTCTTTCTGGAGTTTCTCAAGAGGCCTTTCTAAAACTTAAAAGCTTCTTAGCTGTTTATTTTAATGACTTTACAAATTTCTTAGGATCTATGTGAATATTGCACATCATTATATAACCTTAAATAAAATTTACTGTAGCATACCCTGTGAATTTTATTAATGTAAATCACTTAATTAAGTGACACTTTGGAACAACAAACCCAACAGATTATATCACATGGTATTTCAAACACTATTTCCCAATACAGCTGCAGTGACATTATCTGTATAAATGGATGGATTAATCCTCTACTTGTAGTCTTACAAAGTTATTTAAGGTAAGGCTAAACATGTACCAAAGCATTACAGGGCCAGAGCAGGAAAAAGTGCACTATCTGCCTTCAGTGATCAAAGGCCTCGGCTCTCTTGAGAAGGGCCATTTTGGCCACAAAGAGCAGCCACAGCTGAAACTACCAGGCCAGGCAGCACCTCAGGGCCCAGCTTTGCACCTGCTAAGTAAGCCCTTAAGTGAGTCTTAAAAGTTTAAGGGCTTAAAAGCCCTTCCCTATCTAGCATCAGCTGACCATCTCAAAGCTTTGCTTATAGAAAGCGCTGTGGCCATGCAGTAAATGCAAACTCAAGGCCTGTCCAATGCACCTGGGTAAAAGAGCGTTACAAAGGCCATTTTTTGAAGTGAGAATTTAAAGCACCTCATCTAGGAAAGGACCAGCCTAGGGAAGAAAAGTTAAACAGGTAGCAAAATTTGAATACTGCATTTCACATCACCAGAAACACCATTATACCTGGTTCCATTTTCCAGCATATGGCTTGTCTGCTCAAAAATATTGTTTGTCCAAAACGCCATGTCATCTACCCCTCCGAGGAAATAATCATGGAACTTATCCACCAGAAATGGAGATTTACTAGCATATGTGGGGAAAAGCTAAGAGAAAAGAAACATGTTTAGTAAGATGGTTTAACCTGCCTTCGTTTTACATATTTATGCTTATAAGGAAAAGCAGAAACTAACCTTGGCAACAGCAAGCCTTTCTCCATGCCTGCAAAAATACATACAATGCTTCAAAGATAAACATGTTTAATTTAATATCATTAAATTTTGTTAGCAGTTCATTTAAAGGCCTCTGAATTATGATTATGGCAAACACTGTGCAGGTTATTAAGAATAAGAACATTTTAAATTTCCTGTTTGGTTGTTAATACATATATTTTTAAGAGCTGTAACGAGAGAACAATCTTTACTACAGCCCTTAATTTGAGGCCATTCCAGTGTTTATGAATGCTGTATGTCTGTTGGTAATTCACAGAACTAGAGAATATAGATAGCCTGTCCAGAGTATTCAAAAGCAGACACTGCCAAAATTAAAAGACTCTGAGTTTTGATGTCTAGCTCTATGTACTATACTTGCACCTGAAAGGATCTTGCGCACAGTACAAGCAAGCCACCTGCTTAGGAATATATACTATTCCTTCAACACATGAGAATCATACTACTAAGATGCCAAAATGCCACAGCACTTCAAGACACAGTAGCTCACTCATAAAAACACAAATCAGTCACGAAACAGTCTCAATTTGTATTCTCGCCTTTCTGACAATTCAGGTGTCTTACAGATTAGGAGGGTTAGTAGGAACTTTGTATTGCTGGTCCCAGATTTCTGAACTGGCATTTCAAAGGGCATTATCCTATATGCATTTTCCTATATGAGTTTCCCTTATAAAAACCTAGACAAAGGTATTCAACTTACAGTTCGAGAAACAGCAGATAAGTACAGTCAGTAATTGTGCTTTCTGTTATGACCTCTCTTCCATAAAATTCCTGGTAGATGGCTGCTAGGTCTTTGACAGGCACATACCTAAAACCAAGACTGATGTATTATAACAACACCTTTCAACATCATCTCATTAAATTATATGAGGAAATTATTACAACTACTTAGTAATTCTGTAAAATTCAAAAAACTGTGAAAAAGACTGGTGTCTTCCACTATCACCTGTCCCCATTTACTCCTGTCGAAATAGAAATTATTCATCTCTCCTAGCGCAACATTTCCCAGACCTGTGCCAGAGTTTAGATAACGCTGGGCTTTCCATACCTAGATGGACTCCATCCAACTTTCACAAAGTGAGTTTTTTTCTTCAACTAAAAACTGCAAGTGAGAAGAAATTTGTAAATAAATGTCTAAAACTGCTTCTTCCTTTTTTTATGTTTTTAAAACTTATCTGAATTCTGCGGCATCTGGAAATCTAAGTCAGATGTTGTCATTATTTAAGAAATTGCTTGAACATTTTCACAACCTTTTTTCAATTACCATTTTATATATAACTACATGCAATACCCTTCTGAGATAAATAACTTAATTTGTCCTGCTGTGTTCTTATTGTAAAACTTTTATTTCCTCTGTCCTTCCAGTTTCTCAAGGCGGGAAATAAATATGCACATGAGAAATACCAAATTCTGTACAATCCCAACAGCACCTGGGCATTGAAACACAGATAGAAAAGGATAAAAGAATGACAGCATTTTACTAAGACCACAGTGAAGCCATCATTATCTTTTAATAGGAGCACAGAATAAGCATAAATAGTCATTCAAGAAGGTAATCTCTACTTCAGCTCATTATCTCACCAATTTGGCGCCAGGTAGCTGAAGTCCAGCTCAAACTGACTCAGTACATCTCCTCCTACAGTTGGAGGAACAAAAACAAAACACAACAAACCCACACCTTAAGCATATATTGTGGACATCAGCGTCATAGCTATGGCTGTGCTAGGTATGTTCATATGGCAGAGCATCAGTCCAGCTGCACAATTCTTTCTCATTTAGAATATAAAAATGGCTCACCTGAAAATATACTCTGCATTTTTTACTTCCAGAAAATAAGAAAAATTATGCCACATTTAAAAATCACAGTACTGACTCCACCAAACCTCTGGTATTAGGCAATTTCTATCTTAGCTTAAGTACAAGTTTCCATATGCCCTGTTGCCTCTCCTGAAGCATGGAGCACAGAGCACGCAGACAAGGACAGCGGGACCTTTCGAGCTATGAGGGAGAACAGGTCACTGGCCTTCTGACACATTCTTGGCTCCTTCATTGCACAGGACAAGAGCTAGAATCATCCACAACAGTTTTGCAGTGGACTAGTTATCCCAGCTGGAGGATCTATGATGAGCAAATAGAAACATTACCAAAATCACCAACACTGTGAGCTTCTGAGTATGAACCATGAAAATCAATCTGGAGAAAGACAAAAACAAGAGAACTCAGCCTATTAACTTCATTCATCCTCCATACAACAACAATTGCCCAAGTTGCCCAGAAGTTTGCAAGTCCCTAACCTGTAAACCTTCTTACAAAGTCTGTGACATTACTTCTCTGAAATTCTTTCTGGAACTGGGCTCCAGCTTTTTGTTTCCCTCTCCACCAGTCTCCAAAGCAAAACCATCAATTCAAATAACTCCAGTCACATCAGAGGATAAAACAATATGAGCTTACCTCTCCCATGGCCTCTAGGAATCCTTGTGCAATGCCCAGGCTATGCCAGCTGACATCTGCAACCATATGTGAGGCAATTCCAAACAGGAAAGCCACTAGCTTTTCTGTAGCCTACAAAATAACAATACCATTGTGGTAATGACAATAGTTTTTCACCTGTCTTTAAAAAAAAATAGGTATTTTATTGTAGTCCCTTATACAACCATATAGTTGATAAACTCTTACAATCTACAGGCTTGAAGTGCTGAGCACTCGTTTCTTAATGTGGGAAAAGACGTTTTGTGACGTGACAATCTGGAAGCACTTCGCAGAATCCACGGCCACAGAGTCAGATGGCTGATTTCAGGAAAAACTCATGTGCTTTAAGATAGATACACAGTAAAGTGTTTTGTGCGTTGGAGAGACAGTCTCCCACTTCCAGGGACTGGGTTCCCTTTAGCCACCATGGATACTGTGCTAAGCACATGGAGGAATGCTGGCATTCCTGCGCACGCACTGGGCACTGTGAAAGCACTTGATTAAAGTCCAGGCATGAAGTTACTCATTTTGCTCTTAGGAACAGGAAAGTTATTTGGAATAAATTTATCAGCAACAGACACTTCATTCCTTCAAAAAAGATTTCTCTGCATTGAATCACTATCAGTTCCAGAGGGCTCTTTAAAAACTGTAACAGAATCTTAGTTTTTTGATGAATTTCTACTCCATGAAAGTTAACAGTATCACCAGAAGCCAGACAAAAGGTAGGTAAAGTTCTTTCCATTGTAAACACTTGTTACTCTCAAATGTTGCTGCTCCAAATACACAATTTGCCTGAGTAGAGTTCAGGGAAGATATGGTAAATTGCCCAGGAAGGAGAAAAAATAAAACAAAACAACCACAAAGAACCCAAATGACCTTTAAAATCATCCTCGCTTTTGACAACAGGCTTTTCCTTTTCTCCTGAATAGCTCATGTACCAGAAACAAAAGCAAATCAGGACTAAATCCAAGATTTTGCAAGTGAGAAATCTAAAATAGGTCTGATTCTTCAAGTGGCAAATGTTCAGCCAGATCTAACAGTAACAGAAGTATCCAAAATTACACACACTGGAAAATCTGAGCCTAGGAAATGTATCATAACAACTGGAACACATTGAGTATAATTAGTGCACTTTATGTGACTATTATAATTTTTTTGCCTGGTAAAGATGGAAACAAGTTTCAAGTTAAATCTATGCCAGCAGAGATTTTTGCTAAGCAAAATTCTGCATTTTTCTACACTCCCCAAAGGATGAAATTGCCTTAAGAAGTGAATGTGAAGAAAACAGTAGAGGGCAAATGCAAAAGCTAAAGAAATTTTCTTACCTTTTCCCAGGGCTGAGGATAATTCCTTCTGATATAGTGGATACTTGCATTGAGAAAGGGTGACCAGTGAGTGTCTTCAGAGACACTATGGTATATTCCTATAGCAACAAATTATATCATTATTTATTCGTTTTCACAATAAACATCTTTTCTCTATCAACAAACACGGACTTTTACTCGATTCCATAGTGTACAGATTGTTTGCTTCTTTTAGAAGAGCCAAACAAGACCTGTATTTGTATGATTTACACTGCCAAATGTGATACTAGAGTTACCTGCCATGATTTAGGTCAGAAGCATCTGAAAATGTTGGGCCTTTTCCTTTCTCTGTGCCTGTGAGTAGGTTTGACATAAAGAAAACTATCTGCCAAGTGGGAAGGATACACAGAGTTGAGAGAGAAGCTGGTGACTAACAAATGCATCAAATTTTAAAGTAGAGAAGCTGATGGACATAGCAGTCAATATGAAATTTCAGGCTTCAAGGCAGGTATCCATTTCCTCTGGGATTAGGAAGGACAGGTCATCCGCCTCCTCCTCCTCATTTTCATCAGAACTGCAGAGCTGCCAATATATAGTCAGGGTGGAAGCAGATGGAGAGAAGACAAAGACAAGAGGAATCTGTTTTTCCTTTGAAATATCAATTATTTCTCGCATTTGCACAGAATGGATGATTTTGTATCTAGCAGTGACAGTACCTGCAGTTTTCTAAATAATTCACCCACATAAAACTGAGAGCAAAGTGGAGCTGATGCCAAGCTGTACAACTTTGTTGTGACAAGACCAAGCAGCTCAACTTTGAATTCTGCACGTCTAAGCCTTGCTTGAGGAAAAACGGTAGGCAGGAGGTAGATTATTGGGATCACCAATACTGTTGGAGGAAGAGAATGTGTTTCTTCAGAGAGAAGGGATACTACAGAGAAGATTAAGGTATATTAAATAAAAATTCTGTTAGAGCAGACCCTGTGGGTGATTTAATTACCTCCTGGCCTTTTGAGGTTTTTAAGTGAAACTGAATTAGAAAATTGTAGAAGATCTTGGAACCATGGACATTCACGGAGTATCGATTTCCACCTGGCAGTCAGTCATCTAGACTGGCTGTCTAGGCAGCACACAATGTTTCTGGTCCAAAGGCAGGCAACTAAGATAAAACAGGTCAGATCTGTGGAGGTACCAATTACTTCCCCAGGGATTAAAGAAATGGTTAACAAATAGCCCAACTGCAAAATGAGGTGAGATGAATTCCAGCTTTAATGACAAAATGTGAGCTGGAGGCTGCAGATAGACTCTGGTCACTGGACTGGGATAAGGAGACAAAATAGCCAGAAAAGAGAGATGAGGTACGTAGATGAGGTCCCATTAAAGGCACAAACTGGGGAAAGCCCAGGAAAACAACAGCACCGAGGACAAGGCCAAGAAAGTGGTTTGTCAGGACACTGAAGTTAGGGACAAGATGTGAATAGAGCCACACAGAAGATCTAACACAGGTAGACAGGAGGCCACTAACAAATGCTAGAGCAAGGGGGCAATATGGGAATGTACTGAGCATCCCGATGTACAAGAGGCAGGAGGCTCCTCCTGCAGGCATATATTCTATATCCCATAGACCAGAATACAGGCCCAGTAACCTGTGACTGACAGAAATAAGCAGAGCAGGAGAACAGAAAGGATGGAGAAAGTGTCCTTGGAAAGATAACCAAGAGGATTTTGCAGCTGAGGAAGAAAAAACACTGAGGCAAGTAGAGACACAAGCATGCAAAACATTGAAAAATATGTAAAAGGTAAGATAAGAAGAGGGGAAAAACAAAGATGCTAAGAACAATTTGAACTTAATGGATCTGAATTTGCATGAGCCAGTAAAATAATCCATCTCCTTCCATACTCTATACTCCCGATTACTCCCAGTCACTCCCAATACTTAGACTTCCTTTAGACATTTAATGAGATCTCACCAACCCACCAGCCAGGTATCCTAATATGAATCCTATGTCACTATCTATATGATGCATATACATCATAAAGCTCATTTGGTAGAAGAACATACTGTCTTTGTCCTGCTTGCCAGCTGCTCACTACCCCGATCTGTCATTTCACTAGCAAAAAAATCTCAGACTAAACCTTGCCTGGCTGATTCTAGTCCCTGTACTGCTGGGGAAGCCAGTTTTGACAGTCCAGGTTTGATCTGACCAGATCAAGTAGCTGCAGGCAAGTAGCTGCAAGGCAAGACATACTCTTCTATAGAAAGCTTATTTTGTAACGCAGCCTTTAGATGTGCAAGCACCACAACAAAGACTGGCATTAATTTCAAACAGGGACCAGTTTAAGGCAAGAGACAGCAGAGGATTTCTCTTGTAAAAGAAAGGCTTTAAGATGAGATGCTATTACCACTTTTTTATCAAGTTCTATTTTTTAATATTCTTTTATCATCTTTGTGACTGATATGATAAAAACTAATAATTCCTAATACAGAATTAGGAATTCTTTGCTTTCTCCAGGACTTAAAAATAAAAGATCATTTTCTTCTCTCAATTTTTCCCCAGGTCAGTACTCAGTAATCTGACCTAATTCAATCAGATGGCATCCTTCTATCAAATTGCCCCACACCTTAAATTTAATCATTAGAATCACAAGAATTACCAAAAAGCTATTTTCTAATAGCATTTTATAATCTCTTATTTTATTATATAATAACTAATAAATTAGTTATATAATAGTTATAAAAAAACTAATAAAAACTGTGAAAGTTTTTGCAGGAAGGCATTTACAGCCATACTTCATTTCTTACAACACTACTGTTTTTTGACCCTCTCTATTAAATTCTATAGGATCTTCACATATCAATAAATTTGTTTTAATAATACAGGACTTAGATATTTTTTCTCACCATTTTTGCAGATTGAAGGATAAAAGGCATCAGGATAAATACTCCCAGCCTGAAACGCATCTTGGTGGTTTAGTAACAACTGGGAAAAGGAAGGATGAGGAAAAAAAATCAGAATACTATCACATTGCAGAGAAGCAGTTTTCTGTCAATACCAAAGACAAAAATTTAATTCTGCCAGCAAAATACAACTCTTATCTTGGTAAAATACATTATTTAAGTGGTCCACACACACACACATACACAAAAAATCATGTACCTGAAATTAAACTAATCAGTATACACTGTAATTTGAATGATTCTTGAAGACGGTAGGATCTAACTTAGGTACTGGTGAGGCCATCTTTCAGAGGTGCTCTCCTCTGGGCTTCTTCCTCTGAATCATACCAACACTATTTACATCAGCAAGAAAATGGGTAAATGACATAAGTAATGGGCCAAACACAAAACTCGTCTATCGTTTTGTTTTCTTTATTAAAATCACCTTTTGAAAAGGTTATTGATTCTATTGATTCTTCTAATACAGCTTCAAGGATGGTATGATTCAAGATGATGGCAGAACATGCAAGTAGAAAATATGCAAACCTCTCACAATATATAATAACACAACCATATTATAATTACTACATATTCAGTAGGAATCAAATATTTTCCAGCAGCAGAAACGGTAAAAACCCACTGTAGGTACAAAAACTATACACATATTACTGAGAGTAAACAATAAAGGCAAGGAGACAGAGAAACACACACAAAAAAGGCATACACAATTAAACAAAAATATGCTTCCTACCTGTCTATAGTTAACATTTCCTTCGTGCTTGCTGAAAAATTCCAGACCTCTATGTGCTGTAAAACATATCAAAGTATTCATTTGTAAGTATTGTGGCTAAGCCCATGTTTTATTAGAAGCATTATCAAAAATTAGAAGGGGTATGCCACATCGACATACCTAAGCCAAGTGGCACAGGCATACAAAACAATCTCTCCAAAATAAATTTTGTATGAATTAGAGGGGATGTTTCCTCATCTAAGGATCTAATAGAGAAAGGTCATTTTCATGGCACATCTGGGCACTGTGGTCTCATCAGGCTCTACCCACTCCCCTGCTCCCTAAGTGACCAACACAGATGGAAGTGCTTAGCAGCACAAAAAAGGGACTCTTCACATCCAGACGTCAGCTACTGCAATGACCTGACTCTGATTAAAACCCAGCAGATACAATGCACATATCAGACAGCTCCACAGCTTTACTGGCTGCAGAGAACCCAACTGAATGGTATTTCAGTTTCACTGTTGCCCTGACAATTTAGAAAAAGTACCTCTGGAATCCACTTGAAAGTTTAACAATTTGATTAATATTTAACGTGCTCAAGAACAAGAAAAATGTGAAGTCTGCAAAGTAAATATCACTATTTACTTACTGAATAGACAGACATTCTAACCAAACTAATTATTAAGTGAGCATGAAACAAGAAAAAGAAACAAACACACTTATCACTTTTTATGAAGTCTCATTCCAATGTATGTTAAATCCCAGAGATGATCCATTAATATTGTTCTAAAAATACATTTTTCAAAGGAACAGTGCCTCTAAAATTACTGGGTTGAAGCTACAAATGCACAAGTAATCTTCTTACCATCACACACAAAGTTTTACTCATCACTTGAGCTATTAATAAACTAAGATTGATCTTCCTCCCTGCTGGGACAACCTAGAATATTCTGCAGGTTAAGCCCTCCAGTGAATTTTGCTGCCAGACACTCAGGACCCTGATGATGCCGTGGGGAGCCACTCCGCTCAGAGCTGCTCCGCTCCCAAGGCCACAGCAAGCAGGACACATGGAAGCGCTGCCAAGCGCACTCAGCATGAGCCGCATTTTGAGCAGACAAAACTTTCAGTCTCTTTGAAGCTCTTTCAGCCATGTGTGCAGGGGAGCCTCTGATGCTGCTTTGGGGTAGGTTTTTTTTTTCCTTCCTTTCTGCAATTTTTTCAATGTTTGCATTTGGCAATACCTTTCAATGTCTTATCATCATGGACCTTCATTTGCACACACTGATAAAAGGACTGATTTTAGCAGCATCAGAACTGAAACAGGTTAACATCATTTTCAGACAAATTTTGTCATAAGTTATGACTCAGTGTTTAAAAATATGGACTTCTCTTTAGACAACCCAGATCTTTAAATTAAATATGTGTGAGCATCTTACAATACGTTTCCTTGGTTAGAAAAAAAAATTGAACAGTTTTGAAAGATTTTGTTTCCCTTTGCATAGATCTTGCAAACATGCTGCATTCTGTCAAATCTGTCATTTCAAGGTTTTCTGAAGCTCCTATTAGGTTTCTGAGATTGCAAAAATTCATGCGCTTGCCTGGCTCCAGGAGGTGTGAATTATCCTATCTATTTCTATGGGAGTCTTCACATATCTTTCGCTCCCTGATCCATTCCCTCACAAATAAACTCCGGGAATCACCTTAGCTTGTACCTGGCTCGAGGTTGCTCGTGTTCAGGACCTACGGTCTGAGAAGACCACCTGAATACAGGTCAGACTGTAAATTTTATTTTCTGTCTGGCCGAGCAACAGGCTTAGAACCAGAAGATGAAGAACAAATAATTAAAACTATCAATCGCTATTTGTTTCGAGCCCATGTTTCAGAATAATCTCATTCTCCCCAAGAGTGTTGCCACAAGAGTCACTGCAGGAAACACCTTTAAGAAAACAACAGACACAAGTAAGAAATTCAAAACAGTAATGTTTTCCCACTGAGTCGTTCACTTTCCACAAGAATCTTTCCATGCCTCCCTACGGATCTAGGTTGTTTCAGCTACAAATAACAACCTACCCAAAAGAGACACAGAACAAAGTTTCATTAAGTCAGCCACAAATACAAACAGTGTAATAGTTCATCTACTTTATGCAATTAAGACAAACAATTTAACACAAAACACCAAAAATGACCCGTGTGTTAATCTCTAGTTTATGTTTGAGAACAACAACTCAGCAACTGGTGTAAACATTAAGCGTTCCCCCATTCCTCCATCCAAACTCTACTTGTGTAAGACCTGCAGGCAGAAACCCCCAGCTGCCTAAGGACTGGGCTTCTGCAGAGGGAAAACAGGCAACCGCACCAACGCTGTGTACAAAAACAGCGTAGCTAGGGCAGAAACTCCAACACCAACCTACAAATCTATCCTATGTTAAAATACAAGGTGGAATGCTCATCATTTTCACGATACATTTCTTTTCCTCCAGCCAAACATGAACTTACTTGCCTTGAAACACAGGAAAGTGAACTGCGAGCGCATCTTACCTATTTCAACGTGTGTTGAAATCCCGCACGGAAGGCAACCTGGACACACAGCGCAGAGCACGGCCAGCAGAAGAGCCCCGCTCCTCCCGCCAGCCATGGCACTGGCCCCACAGCCCGGGACGCGCGTCAGGAGCGGCGAGTGGCAGCGCTGCGACCTTTGAGACAGCGGTGTTGGAACGGAGCCCTCGGGACGTGCCCCCTTTCCCAAACGCGGTGCGGGCACAGCAGCCAAACCGCTGGGGTGTTTGCAAGGCCGCGCTCTGCCAGCACTCACCTTCACCTCAGACAAAATTATTTACAGAGGAAAAGCAGTGGCCTACGGGCGTTCCCCCCTCCCGAGTCACATAACAGCCCTGCGGCGTGGGCGGTTTGGTAATTGGCACCTTGTGCAGCAGCATCTTTCCCAAAACACAACGCGGGCCAGAGCCAGAGAAGGGCACCAGCCCGCTGCGCTGCCGCTCGCTGTGCAGGTGCTTAGCGCCACGTGCAACAAAATAACGGGGAGCAACCGCAGATTTTAAAAAGGGAGATAAATAAATAAAATTAGATAATTTATACGATAAGTTTTGAGGTTTGGGGTTTTCTTTTTTTTTCATTCAGCCGCAGCGGCTCCGCACCCCATGCGGACCCCGGGCCCGGCCGGCAGCGGCTCCGCCTCCAGGGCGGCGCGGGCCGAGGCCGGGGCGGAGGCGGAGGCGAGGGGAGGT